>JAUMHQ010000078.1:582126-594477 GCA_032361165.1 Enteromius paludinosus
TGCAGTCTCCGCCTTGTCTCCCACTCTACCCCACCCCTTACCCCCAGTGAACAACGCCCCTTTTCAGAAAGTTTTTCTAACCAGAGGTGTGAAAATGCACCTCTGAAACAGGGGGGTGTTTTGACCCTGAAGGTTTATCTTAAGCAACATCCAAAGGTATAGTTCGGAGAACACATGTAGGAAAGGTATTACTATAGTTAAGGTGTACCTTTTGAGTCTTCGTAGCGCGTTATCGGAGAACGCAGCCCATACCATTTCTATGGCATTTTTACAGATCAAGCAATAAAATTAAACAAATTTAAAATGATTAAATGTTTATATTTTTCTGGAACAAAAACTATTTGGGTATTAAAATTTAACATATAAATTTAAAGTATAAATAATATAGATTAGGAACAACAGCTAATTTGGCCATCATTTTTTCATTTAAAAATTACATGATTTTATTGTATTTTTCTGGGGAGGAAAAAAGACATTTGGTCATTAAAAAAAAAAAATAGTATTTTACTGAAACAAAACCTAATCAAAATTGAAGAAATCTACCCTAAATACAACAAATAAAGCAAAAAAAACAAAAAACATGCTTATCAGATCACTGCACAATGCACAGCCATGAGTTTCCTAAAGCTACATTTTTGGGGGAAAGTCTCATGCATCAAAATGCTAAAGCTGCTTCAGAAGAATTCAAGCTGTTTAATACATCTAACCTTCACTGATAAGGTGTTGGCTACGATGCCGTCCACAGTGCTCTCTGTGAAGGGGTCGAAGTGCTTGTCTGGTCGTCTCATGAACTCTGGTTTGAGTCTATAGCCACTCTTGCCGTTGTACTCGTACATGCCGAGGTTCAGCTGCATGGACAGATCTGAGAGAAACCACAGCGGAGAGTTCATATCACAGTCATGTTTTCATAAGGCTTCCCCAGAGCGTCTTTATTATTCATCATCTCACCGATGGTCTGAAAGTTAAGCGCGACGAGCTGACAGCCGGCGTTCCAGAAGACCTGCGGCATGTAGTTGGAGGAATCCACGCGAGTTCCTTTAGGATAAATCCTGCTCAGCTGGAACTTGTTGTATCTACATGTACACTGTTAAGGGAGCGTCATAACCATGCATTATATCAATAAATCATTCAGCTCCGTCACAACCAGGACAGACATGTGTGATCACCAGCACCTGACAAAACATTAAAGAGATTATATCATTCATTAAGTTTTTTTTTTCTATTTTGTAATCGTAAATTCAAATGTAATCTAGATTTGTAGACAAACTTAGGTCGGCTTGAAAAGGTGAAATGTCCGGGAAGTTTGAAAAAGTTTCAAAAGTTTGAAGGCGTTAAGTTTGAAGTAGTTTGAAATTAAAATTAGTTTTGAAGATTAAAGTTTGAATGATAAGAAGGCAATACGGTCTGTCAGAAAAACAGATGTTGCTACATGATGCTGATGTTGTACATGGTTGCTAGGGTGCTGTTATGTATGTAGTTTTTGGGGAACCCAGACTGCTTGGTAGGGTGTTCCTATGTTGTTGCTAGAAAGTTGCTATGCAATTGCTAGGGTACTCAGGGTGGTTTCTAGGGTGGTTGCTAGGGTGCTGAAAGTGGTTGCTAACGTTATTGCTAGGCTGTTGCTATGGAGTTGCTAAGGTACTCTGGGTGGTTGCTAAGTTGCTGCTATGTGGTTGCTAGGGTACAAAGGGTGGTTTCTAGGGTGCTGAAGGACGGATTACGGACCGGGCCAGCGGGGCCGCTGCCCAGGGGCCCTTGGGGTGCAGGGGGCCCCACCCAAAGCAATTTGCAATGCTTAACAACAATGTATTTCCGTTTGTCTATTTTACAGGGCCTACATTCTTTGATCCCCTGCCTACAAGGGCACCTGATGGAAACATGGAGTGAGGGCTCTTGAATTGCTGTGGTGCTTGGGGCAGGGGTCCGGATGCGCGAGTGGGGCCCACACAACCCATAATCCGTCCCTGGTTGCTATGTGGTTTCTGATTCTGAGGTACAAAGGGAGGCTGCTAGGGTGTTTCTAGCCTGACTAACATGTTGCTAGCATGTCACGTTGCTAACGTCTTGTTAGTATGATTAGCAAGTTAATACCATGTTGCCAGCATAATTAGTAAGCTACTAAAATGCTGCTATCACGATTAGCTTGTAACTAAAATATAACATATTTTCTATTGAACATATATGTTTAGAATATATATTATATATAGTGTTTTTCTGCAACAAAAACCTAATGTAAACACAAATTAAAGAAAAAAATCTGCAGCGACTTTGAAACAGAGCATGAGTCAGATGGACTCCTGTTCTGAAATCTTTCTGACAGATTGGATTATTTAGGTCATAAGTTATGGCATAAATAATAGATGCGCTTGTCCTGGTTTGTCGTTTTGTGTCTGTTCAGATATGTGGGCTGTGTGTGAAGAGAGGCGGAATAAAATAAATAGAGAATAAAGCAGTAAGCCTCGTGAAGCCGTGCTTTACAGTCAATCTATAACAGCTAAGGAGCGTTGTTCGGCACGACGTGAAGCTGTTATACATTCAGGCTTACTGCTTCTATAAAAAGGTTATTTCATATATGTAGTAAGGTTTTAAAATATAAAGCAAATAAATGTACTGATATGAATAAAAACAGTATTCTTCCACCAAACGATGTAGTCCCTCAGAAACAGTTGTGGTTGCAACAAACACACAAATGTAAACAAAGGTGTATGTAGAGTATTTTACAACAGCTCTGAATGTGGCTCAACCAATCAGAATCAAGGAATGAAACTATCCGTTTTATAAAAAGATTTAAATAATATATATATGTATTCATTATATACTCATTAGATATATAATATATACAACTATATATATATATATAGTTACATGTGTGAATGTTATTGTTGTCATTTTCCCCATGTGCTCTTTGATTTTTCCCTGTGACCCAGTTTCTGTAATGCAGTTATTCTTGTCAGGTGTGTTTAGTTAATTATCAATGATTGTCTCCCCTTTATAAGTTGCTGTCGGTCTTTCAGTCTTCGTCCGTCATTAATGTTGTATCGTGTGATTGTGCTTGAATTCTACCTTTTGTTATTCTCCAACGTGTAAGATTAAAAGACTTATTATTGTGACTCCTCGAGTGCAGCGTGTTCCTCTCCTCAACCAACAGTCACGTAACATATATATATATATATATATATAAAATTATTATTATTCATTAAATAAATAAATTATAAATCATTAAATATTCATTAAATAATACTAATACTAATAACAACTAATTCAATGATTATCATTTTTATGTGGTCTACTTAATTTGTGCATGAATGTAAATTAGTTATGTAATTATTAATTTATAATTAAATAAATATCAATAAATAATTGAACAGTTCTTTTATGAGGGTTGTGCTTTAAGGGATGCTCAACGAACTCCACTGGTGTCTTGGTGAGATGCTCAAGCGCTTTGGTCTCCACGAACGAAGACATCTGATAACTGCGCTTGGTCTCTGAAAACAGACAAACCTGGTAAGATTCTGATCTTCAAATGAGTGAACTCTTTATTATATGTGGTAAAAACTTACTCTTGGAGATCTCAAACGAGTGGAACTTGGTGGGCTGGATGTAGTTGACCAGCGTGGACATTTCTTCAGTGGCAAAGGCTTCAGATCCTGCTGTTCCCTGAATAACATCACCAAACATCAGAGGAGTGGACGGTCACTTTCTGAAGGCTGAGCACCTTGTTTTACAATTTGTACTCAATTGGCGAAAAAAAACATTTTATTGACAAGCAGAGTTATTCAATTCTGCTGATGACCAATTAATCTGTTTTAAAATGAGACTACAAGTAAAACTATTAACTATAAATATTAGACGACAAACTTAAAATAAAAAAGAATTAGAAACATGAAAAAAAAACACAAAAATAAAAAATAGCAACTAGAAAAACCGCTAGAAATTAAAAAGAAAAAGAAAATGCAATAAAATTAAAGCTATTTAGATTTATAAAATAATTGTTAGAAATTACAAAATGATGTTTTTGCGACTAACTGCTGAAGTACTAAAATTACTGAAACTAAAGCTTTGGTAAAATAGATTAAAAGGGGGGGTGTGTGTGTGTGTGTGTACTGTATATACAAGCAGAAAATTAAAAATTAGAAACGTTGATTTGACAACTAAATAAAATAAAATAAGTTATTTATGTTTATTAAAAAGTACAAAAAAAACTTAAACTAAACTAAAAATGATTAAAAATAGAAAAGAAAAACTTAAAATGAATTTCCACTAAAATGAAAACTGACAATTTACAAATAAAAGCTAATTCAAAATGTGAATGAATATTTAATACAAAAACATCATCTCTTCCTGACCTCGTCCATGGACTTCTTACAGTCATCATCATCATCATCTTCATCCTCATCTTCCTCAGCCTCCACCTCTGCAGGCGCTAAAGCACAGAAACAGAATCATGTCAAACTTCAGTCGAACGAGTTCCTCTTATTTAATTTTATTGATGTATTTCTCTATGATTAAATAAATATCAATTAATACATATTACACAGAATTGTCATTCTGGGTGATCTATTTCATTTTTGCATACATATAAATTATTTTTTGCAATAATTTATTTATCTTTAAATATATATCAATAAACAAATTAAATAATTGTCTGTTATGTAGCATTTATCAATTTGCATGTAAATATGCATTATATTTAAAAAACATAACTGATGGGTGATCCATTTCATCTGTGCATATATCTAAATTTATATATATATATATATATATATATATATATACAATATCAATAAATACATTCAATTTCTTTTTTTTCTCTCTCGAGGTAATCAGTGATCTTTTGCACAATTATAAATTCTTTATTTAATTATTTATTTATCTTTAAATAAAAAATTATAAATATATTAAACAGCTGTCAGTTATGTGTGTTAAGCACAGTTGTGCATATACATAATTTATTTATCATTAAATAATTCTAAAAAAATTAAATAATTGTAATTTTTAGGTGATCATTTAATTTGTGCAGCTATTCACATATTAAATAAACATCAATAAATATTAGTGCTGTCTAATAATTATTTGTGATTAATCACATCCAATAGAATTTTTTTTGCATAATATATGTGTGTGTTCTGTGTATATTTATGTATATAGAAACACACACACAGCATATATTTAGAAAATATTTACTTGTGTATATTTTTATTATATAATAATATATTTATATTTAGAAATTATATCATACATGCATATACTTTAATATATAAACTTTTTTTTTTTTTTAATATACACATGAATTTGTGTGTATTTATATATCCATAATAAAAATGCAGAACACACACACATATATTAAGCAAGTAAACACACAATTTTATTTTAGATGTGATTAATCACGATTAATCGTTTGACAGAACTAATAAATAATGAATTGCTTTTTTGTCATTCATGTGGTGCATTCAGTTTAATTGATTTCTTTATCAAGCCAAGTATATGTGTGTGCTTGTGAAGTAACTCCACACAGTCCTGCTGTTCAACATCTGCTTTCTGCCTCGGTGCTGTCTGGACTCAACCTTTCAGAGCCCGGCATCCATCACAGACTCCTACACAAATGTCAGCTGCTCGCCTCCGATCGCATGCTGCCACACACAACACCACCGGCTGCGTTCTACCTCTCCACCCGCCAAACACAGAGTCTCTATAATAACTGACGTATCACAGATTATCCTGCTGCTTTTCAAAGATTTCAATAAACTCTGGAAACCGGCTGCAGCTTGACGAAAAAGTGTCAGATATTAACGGCAAAAAAGTGCACTTCTGTCGCCTGTATTTTTCTTCCCAAAACCATTACCACACTTTTCCAAACAAAGCTCAAGCTTTATTGGAAATTTGCACATATTTATTACAATATTTTGTATATTTACGATTTTTTAATTTTAATATATTTGATTTTAGCTTTTTTTATTCATCATATAACATTGTGTTTATTTTCAATTCAGTAATTCTATTTTGATTTATTATATTATATTATATATATATATATATATACTACCGTTCAAAAATGTGGGGTCAGTAAGATATTTAATGGTTTTTAAAGTTTCTTCTGCTCATCAAGGCTGCATTTATTAGATTAAAAATCCAGAAAAAACTGTAATACTGTGAAATATTATTTCAATTTAAAATAAGTGTTTTCTGTGTGAATATATTTTAAAATGTAATTTATTCCTGTGATACAAAGCATCATTACTCCAGTCTTCAGTGTCACATGATCCTTTCAGAAATCATTCGAATATGCTGATGTTTTATTATCAGTGTTGGAAACAGTTGAGCTGCTTCATAGTTTTTTTTTAGGATTCTTTGATCATTAAAATATTAAAAAGAGATGCATTTAGTTAAAATGGATAATAATGTTCAGATCTACTGTTACAATAGTTTACTGTTTCACTACTGTTCAAAAGTTTGGGATTAAGGAATCATGAGAAAAACTGAGAAAAAAAAATCACAGGTTCCAAAAAAAATATTTGGCTGCAAAACTGTTTCCAACATTGATAATTCTATAATAAATCAACATATTAGACTGATTTCTGAAAGGATCATGTGGCACTGAAGACTGGAGGAATGATGCTTTGTATCACAGAAATAAATTACACTTTAATGAACAGATTTGATGTAATCTTATTTAATTCGTCCCAGTCTGATGACCTGCGGGTCCAGCGCTGGGAGACGACGGCTCAAAGACACTGGACGAGTCACTGTTGGTGTTGGACGCCTGCTCGGACAGCTTCTTCTTGGTGCTGCCATCTGAGGGTTTGGGGTGAGATTTCTTGTTCTTGACAAGGATCTTTCCCATGAGCTCTTGAGGGCTTGGCAGAGGAACGCCGGACTCGAGCTGAAACACAGCAGAGTGTGTAAGAAGAAGAACGCTGGCTCAGAACAGAGCAGCAATGCATCAGGGACAGAGACACTTACAGGGTATTTCTCCAGAGTCTCGGTCAAAAGTGCGTCCCCGAATATCGATCGGCAATATTCTGCCATTTTGGCTTGCTGTTTGGGGCTGCCATTCAACAGAAACACATCAAACAGACGTTATTACATAAACAACGAGTAACCAATTAGTGCTTTGCAACGTTCGCTGCATCAAATACATTTCGTGTATTAGACCTTTTTCGTTATTCTTTGGTGATTTAGGAGTTAAATTGGGAAGATTCATCTGAATAGATTTAAATTTGATAATAAACAAAATGTAGCAAAAAATTTAATAAATAATAATAATAATAATAGTAATAATAACAGGAACAAAAAATAAAATAAAATTAAATAAAATTAAATTAAATTAAATTAAATTAAATTAAATTAAATTAAATTAAATTAAATTAAATTAAATTTAGGGACAGATTCTGAATTCTGCAGAATTTATGAATTTAACTTATGGAAACTGAAGCTTACTGTAATAAATAAAGTGTCCTAAACTTGCCCTAACTTGAAGCTAAATGCATAATGAAATAAAATAAAATAATATGCAGAATAACATAAAATGATAGAATCAAACTAATAAAATCAAATACCTATTAAAATGATTTTAGCACCTGGCGACGCTGACATGCATGTGATTGTGAACCTGTGCCGTGACTCAAGTGAAATTCCCCGACTGAACACACATCATGTCATCTCTGATCAGACGCCGCCAGCGTGTCACATTCTCAGGAGAACAATGATGACTGAAAACAAATTATGCATCTCAGAGACGCTTCTAATCGCTCCGCTCGTTGTTGCCATAGTTTCAGTCGGCCCCCGAGGAGCCTCGGCACTACGGGAAGAAAACCAGCAGCTTCTACACTTACGAGTCCACGTGATTCTCGAAGGACAGGATGATGGGGAACGGAGACGTCTTAAAAGCACACTCTGCTATGGCTTCGATCACTTCCTGGAAAACAAAACCGATTGAAATGAATTTAGCACGTCTGAGTAATTCATCTAACAGAAGGTATTTTGATATGTCAGCGTGCTCAATAGCTCTATTTATATCGCTTGTTTCTCTGTTTTCATGCAGTTATAATGCAAAACGCAATTTAATTCACTTGTTGCTGAATACAATGTACTTTAATTAGGCTATAGAAATTAAACTAAATAAAAAAAGGAATAATAATAATAATAATAATAAATACATACAGTATAAAATTTGGTAAAATACTGCAGAACAGATATAAATTTAATTTAAATTTAAATGTAATGAATAAGAAAAATGTACTGAACTTTTTGTGAAATCTGAAATAAAATAAAAATAAAAGATGAAAGCATAATAAGAAAGGGATAATATATTTAAAATTAAAATTAAAATGGAATGGAATGAAATAAAATCAAACGAAATGAAATAAATATATATGAATAATAAATAAAATAAAAGACATGAAAAAAATAACTAAAATGAAAAATAAATAATTAAATAAATAAAATAATATATTTGGTGGTTTAGATGTAAATAATAGAATAAAACATACTAAACTCTTATCAGAATGTGAAATTAAACAAATTATAAATAAAATAAATAATAAAATCTAAAAAACTCTGGATTCTGAAATCATAATGTAATCAAATCAAATAAAGAAATATTCTAAATGATTTGAAAAAAATGAAAGGACTTTTCACTTTTCAGGCTTTTGTATGGAAAATGACTCAGAGCGCCTATTCTTTTTTTATAGAAACGTCTCCAAAAGCAGAAAATAGCTGTGAGTTAAGCACTACTTAACAGTGAGCGCTGATGAAAGGCCGCGTGAGAGCTCAGTGTAACCTAACGGTGGTGAGTGTGTTTCGGAGCGCCGCCGGTCACCTTGAAGGAGATCTCTGAGGTCATGGTGAAGCCGTGTGTGATGACGGGCTCCTCCTCCGCCGTCCGGCCCTTCCAGCAGTCCAACTCCACACAGCGACAGCCGGACAGCAGTGTCTGACGGTACATCTCTACAGAGGAGTTCCCCGCCAGCTGCCCCGCTGACAACACACACACACACTTGCATTTGTGACTTATGGGGACCATAGGTGTAATGGTGTTTATACCGTACAGACTGCATGTGGTATTGTCCTACACACACATGCACGCATGCACTCACACAACACACATGCACGCATGCATATAAACACACACACATCTTAGCAACAATATATTGAATGCCATAAAGCTGAAAGTAATGAAGACGTGTGTGCTGCTCCTTTAAGAACAGCAGTTGTTGTGTGTAGCGGTTAAGTATGTACTTTAGCAGCACTGTTAAATTGCTACATTAGCAGCACATTGACCATAATTACATTCATTTTTCATTTCTTCTTTGTTTCTGCGGCTAGCAGGTTCTCAGCTCCTGCTCCTGATAATTGGTTCTTATGTGATATAATGTATTATTGTAAGTAGACTTACACAAATGTAAATGCACTAACGTTTTGTGGGATTATTATTATAAAACTTGTAAGGAAAGCATGCATGCATGCGTGTGTGTGTGTGTGTGTTGCGGTACCTGTGAGGTAGGTGTTATGGGAGGAGTTGATGAAGTAATGAGAGAGAGGGAAGGTCATGTCTTCACTCTGGTCCAGTTTTTCCGGAGGAATGACGCTGTTCTCTTCACTGATCAGATACCTGGCGAAGCCCTCCACTGAGATCTGCCCTGTTACACAAATCAGATTAAAACACACATCACAAAAAATACACCACATTTCAGCAGACAAGACCATAGCCATGATTTCAGCACTTTCAAACAGCAAAACTGAATTCATAATTCAGATTTTTTAATGCTTTGGAAAGAGGAGTCTTCTGCTCACCAAAGCTGCATTTATTTGATTAACAATACAGTAAAAACAAAACGTTCTGAAATATTATTAAAGTTTAAAAAAGCTGTTATATTATATTTAAAATATCATTTATTCCAGATATCAAAATGTAATTTTCTTGCAAAGCGTAATCGGTTGTGATGGTAGCGTATGAATACTGTATGATGACAGTAAAGCGCTACGCATTTCACCTCGGAATATTATCACTGTCTTTCTCTTTTGCACCTCCAGTAACAGCTCGGAGTAAATTAGCACTGCGACTGCAAACACTTCAAATTAAACTCAAGCTGGAGATCAGCACTGGCGGCTGAAGGGAAGACACTCGGGACGCTTGTCCCCTGCGACTCATTCTCACCAGCACTTTACATTAATTAAAGCT
This sequence comes from Enteromius paludinosus, assembly GCA_032361165.1. Taxonomy (NCBI): domain Eukaryota; kingdom Metazoa; phylum Chordata; class Actinopteri; order Cypriniformes; family Cyprinidae; genus Enteromius; species Enteromius paludinosus. The sequence continues at coordinate 592,307 of JAUMHQ010000078.1, forward strand.
GTTCTTAGCAGAGCTCCGGAGGTAATTAACCGTGGCCCTTCTTCTGGTGGGACGGGGATCTCTGTCTCTGTCGTTTCAGAGCAAACAGCCTTTGATTTGCGCCCACCGAAATAACACCAACCACCTTGCTGTCGCGGACGGGGAGGAAAATGGCTTTTAAAGACTACAATTACCACACACTGCTGAAATTCAGCAATTGTCCTGTCGAGTTAAATGGAGAACGAAGAACAAGATCCCAACTGGTGTCACGCTCCTGCATCTTAAGGTGCTTTTCAGGGCTGTTAGATACCACTCTCAAGGTTTCACAGGGTTTTGTGCTGGTTTGGTTATGAACAGCTCTATAAAGCTATGGTATAATATTTGATATGCTGTTTTTTAATGATCTAAACATGATCAAATCTTCCTGTTGTTCATGTCAGATTGATGTTTCATTATCTAGTAAAAGTAAGAATGGTAACACTTGATATGCATTCTTATAAGCATGCACATCACTAGAATTTTAGCCATTTACTAGGGTTAATTGAGCATATATTAATGCCTTATACATGCTTGATGTTACCCAATACCTAAACTTAACAACTAACAACTAACTAACTATTAATAAGCAGCAAATTAATTTATTAATTAATATTTTAGCCTATTTGAAGCATACAAAGCCTGATGCATCAAATATGATATCACATGTGAAACCTTTTTGTTTAAGATTTGTATTTATACTTTGTCTAAAGGTTCAATAACTTGTTCCATTTCAAAAATGTGATCACTGCATATGCCAGGCTTCACAGAGATAAAGAAAAGAAACACTCTTTAAAAAAAAGGCAAATACAAAAATAAGCATCTTGCCCCCAGCGTTTATTGATTCTCAGACAATGAATGTCCCTCAGACACAATGTAATCCTGCCAATGCAGACCACTCCGGCTTCACGACCCGATTGTTCCTTCAAATCTACAATCAATAGCATGTAAATATGAGTGTGTGGTGTGGGCGGTAGACCGTCTCTGAGATGGCACTGAGAAAACAGAGTTGTAATCGGCGTGACAGCGAGGTGTCAGCTAAAGAAGCTGATGATCGTCCTCATCCATCGCCATCGCTGGCCCCTCGGACTCAATGTGCCTAATCAATCATTATCATCCCGTGACCTGATCTCCGGTTCGCCCGTGGAGCCTTGTGCTCTGAGAGATATAAATAAACCGGCTCTACTGCAGCCTCTCATGAGTTATTGTTGCTATGGTAATGAAACGGTGCAGAATCTTATTTCTTTCTGCAGAATAAGAAAACTCCGAAAACAAGCGCGCTTCCTCGCTGTCCGCCTCCTAGGAAGGCAGCTGCCTTATAAGGAGATGTCCTATAGGAAGAGATCTTTACAGTCAGGTCCATATGTATTTGGACATAATTGTCATCATTTTGGCTCCAGGGAGAATTTTTTTACCATTTACGGCAAAAGAAACTTGAAATATGATAACAACACTTTGTTTTACGATTTTAAGGTAAATTTACAGTTAAATACTGTAATTTCACTAACTGATATAATGTTAATGTACCAACCTATTAAAGCACTGAAATCTGTTTTGTAGCTTTGAAATACACTGAGAAGCACAAGAAAGTCACACGATAATAAACACTACCGTTAAAACCATAGTCATTTTTTACAGTGTGGAGCTCATCAGAGACTTTGTGAAGCTTTACTGTGGCTGCCTTCAGTTTTGTCTTCAGCGATGTAGCTTCACAGCAACAGCTTCCAAATGCCAATGGCACACCTTTAAGATGCTTAACTGATGTAGAAACAATGAAGGGATAGTCCATAAAACAACGTTTGAGTCAATGGTCCCATTAAAAAGGAGGCAGAGACATATCAAACTAAAGAGCTATACCGTAAGCTTTCCTCTAATTTTGATAAAAATTCCCTCAAATTAAAGCTCAGGGTGTGCACTTTAAGCCTATATTCATTATATAACTCTAACTTGATATATTTTGGTCAGCAGCTAAAATTATACAAATTGTGCCTGTGTTCAAATATTTATATGGACATGACTGTACTAAAATAAAGGCTAATACATTTGTAGTTAGTGTTTATAAATTACAAAGCAAAAATGTTTAAAGGTGCCATAGAATGCATTGAGAGAATGTTTTAAATTGTTCTCTGATATGTACATAGAAGGTATGTAGCTTA
>JAUMHQ010000078.1:594577-607290 GCA_032361165.1 Enteromius paludinosus
CGTCTTTTGCAAACACTTGATTTCTATAAGAAGTAGGAAACGATGGTGTTTGAGACTCACAGTATGTTATGTCCATACAACCATGCCAAGGTCAATTCAGTTTTCCATTCTATGGCACCTTTAAATAAAATTCGATAATAAAATTAAATGCATGTTTTTCAGTTAAGAATAAATTAGTGCATTTGTTTGTATATTAAATAACTTTTAGTATTTTGTTTTCCAGCATCATGTTTCCAGCCAATCATGTAGGGCGAAAGCCACAAACTAATTAATATTCATGACCCTGTGTGCTGATTTACTGTAAACAAGGCGAAATGCCTAAGAATATCTGACAAAAATATGCATGTTCATATTTAGCTGTTGCAGCAATGTTTCAGGCCTAATTGTTAAACTTTCATGAGGAAAATTCTCAAAGGTGACTGAGCTTTCTGTAAAGTCTCATAGTTTCAAACGGCATCCTATATTTACAGTACGTATCCATGGCAACAGAATTTTAACTGGGATGGGTCGTGTAACCGATCGTTGGTTGAATCCCGAGGTGAACACGGAAAGGCAGGAAACCATCAGTGTTGATTGACAGCTGCATTAAAACAAATTGGGTGAAAAACTAATGAGGAATTATATCAGTATTTCATATCAGTGTGATGACGGGAACAGAAAGAGCACCATTAGAAGGACGTCCTCTGCTCTTATATAAACGCAGCGCCTCTGGGGAACGCCAGGCAATGATTTCCCTCCCACGTAATTATCAGGAATTAACAATTACACTGAGCTGTCTATCAGCAATCGATGGAGAAACGCTCTCAGAGAAGCTGATATATGCTGTTAAAAACTGCTGCGAAGGGAAAGATTTTCAGTGAATTTTACACCAGTTTGGATCTATTTCTCACACAAAACATCCTATGATTTCAGTTTTTTCAAACACTGTTATTGTGTTATTTTAGTCAGTGGGAACTAGAAACGAATGGGTAACTGAAATTAAATGAACTTGACAGATAATGATGGTTAAAACTCAGAAATGAAGACATGCATGTCTTAGTTTGCGTGCATTTACATGAAAACATTTATATTTATATAATGTATATTATTTAGAAATATAATTAATATATAGACATAACATATGTTCACATCTTAAATATATACATGCATGTGTGTGTATTCATATAAACACACACACATATATTATGTAAACAAAATTGTCATTTTGAATGTGATAGCACTACTACAAATAGTTATTATTACTAGTACTATTGCTGTTTATTTATTCATTATTTTTTATTTCATTATTTTATTCTTCTTATTAAGCATTTTCTTTATTCATATTTTTATTCATATTAATATTAATTAGTAATATAGTAATAAAAACATACTGATATATAATCCAAATATGGTTCGAACCATATTTTGCAGCCCTTCATAAAATAAAAATATGATTAGAAATAAAAATGGTGATGACGATGATGATGATTAATACATTTTAGATTTTTTTTTTTGTGAAATAAAAAAAGATTCATTGTGCCCTGCAGGAGAAAGTGAGAGCGAGAGCGGATGTATTCTGAATGATGACAGACCTTTCTGAATCACGGCGGCACTGGGCTCGAACCTCTCCATGAGCAGCTGGGTCTGGTCGGGTTTGAGCGGAGGGTACAGGATCTCGTTCAGACGCGGGTCCCGCTGCTTGTTGTTGATGAACTCTGTCATCTGATCCACCGACAGATAGTTTCTGCTCTTCGCACCGCTGGAGAGAGACAGGACAGAGCATACGCTTCATCATACTTCAGTCATTATCATACCTACGAGCAGAGCCGTGTTTCCTAAAGGAACGTCTCGGTTATGATCAATATCAATTACCTTTCATCAGTATTTTTTAATTGTTATGCCCCAAACTAATTATAACACTGTAATGCACTCGTCCAACACTCGTATCAGTCCAACATGACTTCAGGCAACATTCTGTACAGTAATAATACATACATAAATAGATACACAAAAAACTGAAAGAAAACTGATAAAATGAATGAATACATAAAAAAAGGGAATAAATAAATGTATAAATATATATAAAAATAAAGGAAAAAGAAATAAAGGAAAAAGAAAACAAGAAAAGATAAGACAATGGATGAATAAATTAAAAAGAACATAAGTCATTCCTAAAATAAAAATTAAATAAGTAAATAAATACATAAACAGTAACAGTAACGAGGAACAAACAATATAGTAGACAAATAAATAGATAAAAAAACAAACACAAACAGAGAAACAGTTAAAAACTATGTGTAAATAAATACAAAAACAAACAAACAAACTAATAAAATAGAAATAAAATTGTTAAGCCAAATAAATAAATGGATGAAAACAACAAATAACTGATAAATATATACAGAAATACATGAATAATTAGATGCATCAATACAAATAAACAAGTAAAAGTATACAAATAAATACATGCATGAATATATAAAGTAAATGAATAAATAATTAAACATATACATACATATAAACAAGAAAAGTAGATGAATAAATAGATTTAAAAAAAACGACACATGCATAAATAATACAAAAAATGTAAAACAAATAAATAGAAATAAAATTTGTTTTTTACAAAAATAATTAAATGTATAACTGTATAACAAATAAAAATATACAAAAATAAATAAATACATGAAATCATAAAACAAACAAACAAACAATTAGTATTTACTTGATTTGTTTCTGTTTTTATTGAAGGCATCATTATTATCAGCTGAAAACAGCTCTATAAAGACTTACAGATCAGCAAATATTTGGTTGATCTCAGATCGTGGGCAGAGGTTGTTGATGAATGATTTGTAAACGTCAGGCGTCAAATCCTCCAAAGGAATGGAGTCGTTCTGCAGAGACGAACAAGATCAGACCATCAAATCATCAAATACACACAGCCTTTAACAACCAGTCTTTAGTCTGACACCAGCAATTAATCCCCTAACACATGCTCTCAAACGAATAGAAGCAAAAATATTGAATGAATTAGCTCCTAGTTCACCTGAGCACGAATCGATTGGTTTGTTACGATACACTCAATAACGTCGTGTCGTCCACATACTGTCAGACGCTCATCTCCACAGCGAACATTCAAAACATGCAGCTCTCACCCGCGGCTGATTAATGCTTCACCGCGCGCAAAATATAAAAGCAGCAAACAAAGAAGAAAAAACAGATGAAAGGACGTGAGTCAGAGGTGGAGGCCAAGTGAGGATTTCTCATTAGTTACACACTTTTCCCTCCCGACTCTCCTGAGGCCTTTTAGCATTATGGATTTTGAAAATCTCCCCATGTTCAACCTTTACATTCGCTGTAGAAAAGATTAAGCAAACAGACTCCCATCGATGCTGGGAAAAAAAAAACTGATAAATAGGTCAAATAATGTATTAATAAATAGGTGTATAAATAAAATTTAAAAAATAAATAAATGAAAAACAGTTAAATATAAACAAAAATATATAAAACAGTAAAAAAACAATGTATAAACAAATCAGTAATAATAAAACATAAATAAAAAAAAATAAAAAACAGATAAATAAATAAAACATATTTAAATGCTGACAAAATAGACTAGTTAATAATAGATAAAATGCGTAAATAAATAAAATGCATAATATAATTCAATTAATAAATTAATTACAGATATATACAGAAACAATTTAATAAAGAATACATACAGACATATACATATCCAGAAATAAAATTAATGAATGAATAAATAAATGGATAAAAAAATTTAGATGAAAACTATCAAATCAATGTATAAATTAATATAGACATAAAATAAGAATAAAATAAATAAATAAATGCATAATTAAAAAATAAATAGCATAAATACAAAAAAATTATAATTCTTATGCACTCTCTCCTTCCCGAGGCCTTTTAACATTCTTGATTTTGAAAATCTCCTCATGTCATATGTTCGGTTTTTAGATTTGCTGTAAAACATTAAGGCAAGTAAATTCCCCTTGTTCCTGGGAGAGAAACGTTAGATGTCCTTTGTCAGGCGGTGCACCTCGATGTAAGAGCACACGTATTTGGTAAAACCCACAAATTGACTTCCTGTGGAAGTACGCGGTCTTCCTGTCTGTCAGCGGGATTCTGGAGCAATTAGCCGAACATATGCTCACCCGGCCGGACGAGAGATTGCAGCTCTCCAGCGCCGTCTCCACACGCTTCCGGTCAGTCGAGAACAAGCGGAAGATACTGCAGAGAGACCGAGAAACATCAGTGGAGGACCAGAATCTGATCACTTTCTTATTTTTCACGCATCACAGGCCGTCTTACTTTTTCACTGGGATTCGGCCCTCTTGATTCGTCTGCAGCTTAAGTCTCGTGAAGCTGGAGAAAAAACAACACAGAAAATCTACATCACTCTGTCATACTCAGGAAAGTGTGTTTATATGACTTACTGATTGTGTATATAATTACATACAAGAACTGACTAAATAACTAAATAAATGAACAGGGATGCTGATTTAACACTAAACGCAGAACTTTTATATCATACAACAATAATTCAAATATGAAATGTATTTAATTAAATACATCTTTATTTTGCTTTTATTAAAATTACTTCAGATAATTAGACAAAATACACAGATGAAAAATAAAAACAAAAATAGATAAAATAAGAAGACAAAAAATAATATAATAATAATAGTAAATAATAATAGACAAAGGATAACTGCATACATTAAAATAAACAAACAAATGAAACAAATATAAGATTATATATTATAAATGTAACATAATATATATATATATACAGTATATATATGTAATAATTTATTTTAAATAAAACTATTGTTTTCCAATAAAATTACATTTTACATTTAGTTTTAAAAGGTCAGTTCACTTAAAATGTAAGTAATAATAATAATGTATATACAAACTTAAAAGTACTAATTAATATTAATTAATTAATCAAAAAGCACATTTCATAATACTTTACTTAAAGCATATATATATATATATTCAGTTTTATGCATTTTATGATAACTATAACCACAGTTATAAAAAATTATAATATCTAATTGCAGCTAAAATAAATAGAAATGTATACAACAAGCAAGCCTTCAAACATTGTACTGTGTTTTCTGTCACAGCTATTTATGAAATCATACAATGCACTACAGCATGCATTATGAATACATTTAAAATGGATTATACACAAAGGCTTTAAGTGTTACCGTATATTTTTCCAAATGGAGTACAGTTTCCTGCCAATGACTCATAAACACTTTTTAAAACGAGATCACGCGATGGAAGCAGGTAAATGTGAGCTTCAGGTACTCACGCTTTCTCCAGACAGGACTCTCGGCCCATGTTCTGAGCGAGAAGGTTCGACGCCAGACTGAACAGCTCATCTGCCCACTCCTTCCAACAGAAGGCATTTCATTAAAATCATCCAGGTCGAGCATTCCGACTGGAATTTATGCTGCACTAATATCTCACTGCCACAAATACACTCTTAAAAATAAAGGTTTTCTTCACAGACATGCCATAGAAAAACCATTTTTGGTTCCACAAAGAACCATTCAGCCAAAGGAATCTTTACAGAACCATCTCTTAATAGGCTTTTTATTGTCTGAAGGACCTTCTTTCGCCACAAAGAAGCTTTTGTGAAAGAGAAAGGTTCTTCGAGATGTTAAAGGTTCTTTATGGAACCATTTACAACAATCCCGGAAATGAAAACGAAACACATGAGCCAATATTTTATTTGCAACAGAACACAGAGAACATAACATGTTTAACTGAGACATTTTACACTAAATGAGCTCGTTTCAAATGTGACACCTGCTACAGGTCTATAAAAAGTTGGCACAGGGGCAACAAAGGGCTGAAAAAGCAGGACATTTTTCAATGATTCAGCTGGGAGAACAACTAGCAACTAATTAAGTCAATTGACTTCAGGTCTGTAACATGATTAGCTATAAAAGGGATGTCTCAGAGAAGTAAAGATGCACAGAGGCTCTCTGATCTGTAAAAGAGTGTGTAAAAACATTATGGAATGCTTTAAAAATAATGCTCCTCAACGTCAAATCGCAAAGGCCTTGGAAATCTCATTAACTACAGTGCAAAGACGACCACATCCTCTTCAGCAGCTGGAAATCTGTCTCAGGCAAGAAAGGGGCTGAATTCCAACACCAAAACTCCAGAAACTCATAACCTCGATGCCTGGGCATCTTCAAACTGTTTTGAAATGAAGAGGAGATGGTCCCAAACTATATTGAGACCTGTGCCAAACGAGCTAATTTTGTGCATAAAATTCAGAAATTCCCGTTTAAACATTTTTCATGTTGTCCCCTTTATTTTTAAAAGTGTATCTGGTGATCTCATCTCACGCACCTTGGCGACGTCTTCTTGGAAGGCCATGAAGTTCAGGTACTGGATGTTGACCATGTCTGGCCCGGTCACCACCGTCAGCATCCGGTTCTCGATCCGGCCCACCAGATTGCCCACGTCCAGCAGCTCCCGCAGCTTCGCCTCCTGAGAAACAACCGCAGGAATGAAGCCATAAAACACAACAGAATAACACATAAAAACTCCATCTGAGCTGCTCGTGATGCTGAAGAAACATCAGCCCAACTACATACAAGAGAAACTATTCATATTAAAATATGCTTTTATTTAAATACTCCAAAACGGATCACTCTGACTCTGGTCCTTGATTCTGATTGGTTGAGCCATTTGTGTGTTGCTCGGCAACCACAACTGTTTCTGAGGAACTACATCGTTTAAGTGAAATGTCTTGAGTAACATTGTTACATTTTATTAGCTTTGTTTTATTTTCCGGAATAAAATGTGTGCTTTGTTTTATTTCCTAAAATCGCCCCTTAGCTGTTATATAGTCACTGTAAACCACAGCTTCTTGGGGCGCATTGCTTTATTCCATTATTTTACATTTAGTCAGTTTGCAGATGATTTAATCCAAATCGATTTACAACTGAGGACAATGGAAGCAATCAAAACCAACAAAAGAGCATTGATATGGAAGTGCTATGTTAGCCTAGCCTAGGCTTTATTAAAAATACATTAAGTTCACTATGAAAATAATACCATACTGTATACAATGTATACAATTTAAATAATGTCATTACGGTCATGCTTTACTCGAATGAAAGTCGATTTTGTGGTGAAATATGGAATATAGAAAAAGAATAGCGCAAGCTAGTGTTTGAGGCCTTTTTTGCATATGTTAAATGTATAATAATTAATAAAAAAAGAAAACAGATAATAAATTCTATAATTATGATATATATATATTAATATTTATATAAATATAAAAACACCTCAATTTTGCTTTTGTTTTATTACTACGATGACACAACTTTTTATAACCCAAAAATAAAATATATTAATATTAACAAGCCTGAGTATGTCCATGCCAATTGTCTCATATAAACCTGGAGCATAAAAATACAATAAGCTCCGGCTGGTGGTTTGCTCTGTTCCTCTCTGAGTGGGCGTTTGTTGGCCAGAATGAGCCGCAATGTGGAGCCCATTTCCAGCCAAAAAATGGCTGTGTGTGTGTGTGTGTATAGCTGAGATTGTTGCTCAGGTAGAGTCTCTCTCTTCTTCTGGAGGAGATCTTTCATCTGCGTGTCGCTCAACAAGTGTTTCTCATGCAGCTGTGCGACAGGTGTGTGTTCGGCTCTCAGCTGTCAGCGGATAATTTGAGCCAGCGCCACGACTCTCCAATCAAGAGCTGATGTGAGAGAGTCATTCATCTGAGCCGCAGCAGAACCAATGCTTCAACAAACATCATCACGACTGGAGGACTGAGAACAAGCCAAACCCAGGGACAGAATGTCATAGAAAACAAGCGGAAAATAATTTAGCAATTTCAACATGATTACACAAATAACCCCAAAATTATGTTTTCTATGTAAATTGTAAATAATAAATGTAAATGAACATGTAAATAACTTCCTAAATGCATTTTACATTAAAACATACAAAAGTAACAGCTAAAATGAAATGCATGAGTATAAATAAATAAATGAGCAAATAAAAGTAAATAAATAATAATTAATCAAGTAAGCCAAACTAAACGTATTTAAATAAACAAATATTACCTAAATTTATAAATAAAAATAAATAAATAAAATAATTTATATATATATATATATATATATATATAGTAAAATAACAATAAAATAAACAATAATCATTGTTTTTATTTAATTGTATACATAAATAAAATCTACCTAAATATACCTACAATTTTTTTTCAAATTATGTTAAGATTTTATAATGATTACAACAATATATTTTTATCATAGAAAAATAACTAATTAACTAACTAACTAACTACATTAAAAGTAAATCAATAAATTAGACTTTATAAATGTATACATGTTTTATTATTAATTATTTTTTTCATACAAAAGTAAGCACATAACATTTTGCTTTTATTTAACTTAATTCAGGACTCAGATTTTACATCAGATTTACTGCAGACTCAACATGTTTTTTTTACTATTTAAAAATAACCAAAAATTAAATATATTAATAATTACAAGAAATGCACATCATGTGAAAGTGGTCCATGTCAGCAGACAAATATAATCAGACAAACTGAACAAATGTACTCAAGGGTAAAAACAGTCCCAGTACCAGTCAAATCCCAAAACACACCTGAGAATGAGGAAAAAAAAAAACACCTGATGGATTTTTCATAAAAAAAAAAAAAAATTAAAAATAGAATGTTTTATCAGTTCCAGCTGTGACTCACACAAACAAAATGCCCAAAACACACCCAGAGGAAAAGAGCGCAATTACAGAGTCTAGATCCATCAGCTTGGCTAATTTCAGCAATGCTTCACTGAGTAATATTACAGCTTCTATTGTCTTCTCACCACTTCAGGGGCTAAATGATTGATCTGCCCCGATGTCTTGCTCCAAACGAGGGTTCAGACACGTTGCTAAATGACGCTCATGAATATTTGATTCATTTGGGAAGTTATGAAAACACTGAATAGACGGTCACACCCAACATCAACGAATCTAACTGTCCCTTTCATTTCTGAGAACGCATACATACAGCAATAAACATAACATCTGCTGAAATCTCCTCATCCTCAGGCCCTATGAGATGTAGATGAGTGTGTTCCTTCATCAAATTGGGAGGAGTGTAGCATTGCATCAATATCTCAGCAATCGGGGTTAGAGTTAGGATTGTTGTGCTTGTTAGTATGGCTGAACAATTTGGCAAAAATTTATATAAATTTGAGTGTTATTTTTATTATCATTCACGAGTTCGTACTTACTGGTAATTAATCAGGTGGAGCGAGTTTGGCATGCTGTCTGTGGAAAGGACTCAGGGTTCGGCGGCTTCCCGGGCCCTAGTGTTATCAACCCTACTGGGCTCGGGGAAGTGAGAGGCTGGCTGCCCGGTCCAAACCCTGCGTGCCCCCCTCAGAGAAGGAGCTAAAGGTCGGTGAAGTAGGGGAGGAGGAGGGATGCTTAGATCGAGATACTGAGGGAAAGGAGCTCTACTTACAGGAAGGTACTATTTATAGGAAGTATCTCTTGCTGTGATAGGATGATGAGATAATAAGCAGGCTGATAATAACAGTGTAAAAAAAAAATCTGTAAAATCTATAGTAAAAAACTGGCAGCTGTTGTTGTGACCAGAATGTGACCATAAAAAATATGTTAACAGCGTTTTAGGTTTAAATGTACAGTTAAATATCGTAATTTCATTAACTGATACAATGTTAATATACCAATCTATTAAAGTACTGGAATCTGTTTTGTAGCATTGAAATACACTGAGAAGCACCAAATGCAGTTGGAGATGAGAAAGTCACATGATGAACCAAAGCCCAACACAAGCAGCTTTAAATATGAACATATATAGAAGGAGCTCAGAGTCATTCACACAAACACTAAACACCATCATGATGAGACTCATTACACTCAAATATGCAATAAACATTCATTTAACAACATTACATGTAACACACATCCCGAATAAACAGAACTGATACAAAACGAAGAAGAAACAGTTATTTCAAAGAGTTCAGTTTATGTTTTTTCTTGTACAGGAATTTACCATTAAGCAGTATTTTCCTGTAGCATCTTCAAAGGTTTTTACTGTTAAAATCACGGCCATTTTTTACAGTGTACCTGTGCACGCTTATTAAATAAATGTAAAAAAATTAAAATATATTTAACAAAATAATAATAATTTAAAAAACGAATTCTTCAATAAAATTATAAAACAAGCAAACAAACAAACAAATTATTTAAGAAAAATAAAATAAATTATAATTAGATAAATTATACAAAAATTGTATTTAAATGATTATGTTAAAAATATTACACAAAAATAAAATAAAAACAAAAGGTTCTATTTTACAGTATAATAAAAAAAGGTATTTAAGATGTGTATTTGGTTATTATCTTTTACATTATTATCATTAAATAAATTTTATTCAATAAAATATATTGAATTATTTATAAATAATTTTTATTGCAAAAAAAGCTAAATAAGACAAATTACTATTGTAATATTTCACTAAAAACATCAAGTAAAAAACAAATGAAAATGTCATTTAATAAAAAATAAGAAATAAATTTCACACCATAAATGTTTATAATTAAAAAAAAATTTTTGGCAAAAAACGCAAGGAACCCAGCATTTGCATAGAAGTACTGCAACAGTTCCAAAGTTTTATTCTAATATTTGTCGGTGAATATGTTACGGTGAAGTTCTGTGATGAGGAATCTCTGTTTCCGGCAGGATCTTCCCGTTTCCCTCATGACTGGGTTTGGCCCCGGGGCCCCTGCAGCCAGAATACTGTTAGACTTTTATTGAAAGCGTTTTCCTCCGACAGCATGACGGACGACACAGGTTCATTAGTGAAAGCCGCTGTGTGTACAGCAGACACCAGCTCTGAATAGAACATGAATAATACATGCAGTTATTGAATATTAAATTGACTCTTTAAAAGGGGAGTTCTGTGTGAGCCGGACAGATGTGTGTGAGGTTGGCGCTAAAAAAAGATCAAGCCTGTAAATAGCCAGAGCTTGCTGCATGATCGTTTTTTAATATGAAAATGTGCACCATTCTTTTAAACGCTACATGCATTCTTCTTTTGACATTTGTATGATGCATCCTGTGCAAAAACTCAACATCATGATGAAAGCATTTCTGAGAGTTAAGAGTTAATGGTCACATGATTTGCATGCATCTATTGGGAAAGAATTAATAATTCTAGAGAGATTGGAGTCATTTTGCAGTAGAGTGCATCTTCATATAAAATAAAAATAATTGTTAAAAAGTAAAAAAAAAAAGAAAAGAGTTAAACAATTCATAAAAAATCTCTTTCCACCATTTCCACTTTTTTCAATTCAATATAACTAAGATGATTAATTTATTTGTATTCTGATTATTAAATAAAAACATTAAATCAAATGAAAAGTTTTATGTAAAAATATCCTGTAAAAATATAAAAACTACAAATATCGTTATAGAACAAACTGTAAAATTACAATACTAATATTTACATCTTCATTTTCAAATCTTCTGTAAAAAAAATTATAATAATTAAAAAGTTTTTGATTCATTCAATATTATTTAAAAATATTAACAATAATATTTTGTCCTGTTTGTAATTATTTATTTAATAAATAATAATTTACTAAATAAACATTGAAATATTTTCAGATATTTGAAATAAAATATTTTTTTGCGGTTTATTACTGCAAAATAAACTAATAATAATAATAATAATAATGAGATTAAAAAAAATAAAAATACACAATAAATATATAAATAAAAAATATATATTTTATTCTATTAATAAAATAATATAAATAAGAAATAAAATAAGAAATATATTCTAAAAAACGAAATAATGTACTACTTTTTTTAATAGTAAAAAGTATTTCTTCAAACAGTAAATAATCCAGCATGGCACATAAACGGCATGCGGTCTTCAGCGTGATAATGCTCATCTGTGTGGAGTTTGTGATTCTCTCACGTGTGCTTGTTTCATGCTAATTTACTTTTTTTTTTATTCTCTGCAGGAGGCTGGGCAAAATGAAAGGTCCTGCTGAGAGCAAAATAAATTGGATTTAGATGTATCTGCACACCTGCATATATTACAGCTGTGTTCATTTCTCTCTGTGTCTCCAGGAATCCAGCGCTGCCTGGAATATTCAACAATAAAACAATATTCCTGCTCAAATGATCAGCAGCACCAACACCAACACTTCAGCTCTTAAAGAGAATCAAAAGCTGCTGCCTGTAAACTCACCATCATGATGCTGGGTTGCTAGGAGTTTCGAACGGTTGCTAAGGCGTTTTTACTACCATCCGAGTTGGAAACAGCCCACACAAAAGTCATCTTCTGGTCTGTTCAGTACAGATTTGTTGCTCATTTGATCAATTACAGATGCACAGCTAAAAAAAAGAAAACTGAAATTTGCTGCATCCCCTCCATTTTATTAATTTATTGTTATTATTTTAAATTTAAATGGGTTGTATTGATAGATATATATATATTCCCAGATTTTTTAATGATTTTAAATCAACTTTATTTTCAGCTTCCATTTTTGGCCAAATAAAAATTATATATTTATATTTATATTAAAAAACGTAATCTAATTAATTAGAGGCTTTGTAATTAATTAATCGAAATTAATCACATTTTAATCGCATATACATATTTGACCTC
>JAUMHQ010000078.1:652208-668453 GCA_032361165.1 Enteromius paludinosus
TTTTTTAATAAATCTGCAAAAATGTCAACAATTCTGTGTTTTTCTGTCAATATGGGGTGCTGTGTGTACATTAATGACGAAAAAAATGAAATTTGCTATTAGGAAATGGCTGCAATATAACAAAGAGTGAAAAGGGGGTCTGAATACTTTCTGTACCCGATGTCCTAAGCACTAAAATATTAGAGTTAATTAACATTTTCCCTAACCAAAGTAACAAAAAACAAACCTCGGCCAGATTCACATCTTTTCCAGAAAGCTTATTGCATCTGTTACTTATTGTAGTTTTTACCGTCAAATACACATCTATTTATTTTATCTGCATAAAATGCTGATTTATCCACATTCAGTACATTCTCAAGTCAACACACTTTAAAACAATAGAAAGCAGGAGGAACAGAAGCACAAAGCAGGTATAAAGCAAACACTGAGTGCTCATTCAGACTCTCAGACAAACAGGCCCTGTCGCTCTAAATCTCCGCAGTCAGTGTTCAGCTCGCACTGCCAAAGCGCAAATGAGTCCAAACACGCACCTGCAGCTCCAAACATCCAGCAATTACAGCAACGTTTGGCCTAAAAGCCCGGCAAAAAACCCACTCGGCTTGGCCTTTCAGAGCCTTTAACCTTTAGCAGTGAACATAAACTAATTACATTCCTCATGCGGCGGAAGCCTCGGAGTGGGAATCGCCATTGACGACTTAATTAGCGTTCGCCGATGTGGAGCGTGTAATTCCGCCAGACTTGTTCTCGTCAATAGCCTCTCATTATCTCAGTTCTCGGCTGAAGTGCCCCGCTGAAAATGCCACTTGCTCGGATGGAGCGACATTCATATTCCTGAAAATGTCAGCTGGGAGCCCTGACACAATGAGGCCCATTGTCGAGCGGCGCTTCGCCATCATTTCATCCCGTCAAAACAGCTTCTGTTTTAGCATGGACGTGTTAATGGGCCCAAGGCTGGGTGTGAGAGCGTCCCGAGCCACACACATCAGACGGAGGTCAGAGGTTAACGCAGACTCTCTGATTCGGGTGGCTGGGATTTGCGCAACCTCTCCAGCGAAACGGAAACCGGGGAGGGAAAAGCAACGGGGCCTGATAATGTGATATAATTAGTCAGAC
Organism: Enteromius paludinosus; assembly: GCA_032361165.1. Classification (NCBI taxonomy): domain Eukaryota; kingdom Metazoa; phylum Chordata; class Actinopteri; order Cypriniformes; family Cyprinidae; genus Enteromius; species Enteromius paludinosus. The sequence continues at coordinate 653,322 of JAUMHQ010000078.1, forward strand.
AGTTTGTAGGTCAGAATCATCGCTGGCTAACACCGAGCCGGAGAACGGGTGCAGATGGGCCACCTGGATCCCGATGGGGGTCACCGGGGCCCTGCAGGTGGACCATGGGAGATGATGCCCTGCCAAGGCCTTCATTAAGAACTGCTGGGAAAATATGTGAGATTCTGAGCTATTTTGCTTCCTCTTCAAACTAGCGGAGATAAAATATCCAAAATATAAATTTGAGTGTTTGTTTTCAAGTCTGTAGATGTCAGTAAGAATAACTATTTTTAAAGGCTGTTTCTCATAAAAAAAAATAAATAAAAAAAAGTATACTGTATCTATAATACAGTATATTTAAATATAAAATATAAATATATACAAATAAAATTTACATTTAATACTAAATAATAAAAATAATACTTTTTCATTTAGAAAAAAATCAAAATACTTTTTTTGTATAAGTATAAAAGTTACCGTTGTAATAAAATAATATCATATATGCAGTATGTTTCTGTATATCATAATATTTATTACAATTTTAATTTGATTTCATTCAATTTTTGTAGTAAATATGTTCTCAAAATGTGTTTTTTCCTTAGAAAAAAACCTAGTAGCACTTGCATGTTATTATATTATGTATATATTATCTATTACAAGATCATTTTTTGTTTTGTTTTGTTTTGTTTCATTTTGTTGTCTGTAGATTTCTCTTACAGTACAAACCTTTGAAAGCCGTTTTCTCAAAATAAAAAAAGATGCATATGCCAAACTTAAATATTTCATATTAAAATATTATACTTATTTGATTATGATTTATTTTAAAAGAAAATAATTGTCTATAACACATCAACAAAATAAAAGTAAGAAATATGAACCTGTCTTTATACAATCTTCAGATTTGTGTCAGTTAATGCATATTTACTTAAAAAGAGACACGATTATTTGCATTTGTAATACAAAACAATTGCCTTGGTGTACTGTGATTAATCAGCTCATAAGAGTACGGTGACAGCTATTAGTTGAAATGTCTATCCTGTTCTCTTGTGGTGTCTTGCCTTGAATGCACAATATAACCTCAGGGTATCTTTTGAGGTCTTGTATCTATTAGTATGGATACAAACCCTCAGAAAGAAGATTTTGTCAATAACAACAGCAAACTCCCCCATGCAGCATTAAGCAGGTTTGAATGCACGTCAGTTATGTGTTAACCCCCATAATTACAGAGCGATTAAAGCGGCTTTGTGTTTAGACTTGTCCTGCTCTTTGAACTCTACTCATCTATGCTCTAAACCCGCCGGCTTTGATCTGAGAAATACGGTTTCGGGGAGTGGAGAAATTAATGATATAAATGTCAGCATGTGTTTGGATCTGTAACGTGCGAGAATGAAAAATAGATGGCGATTCGTCAGGCTGAAGCGTAGCGGCATCGAAGGAAATTCCCACTTCCAAATGATTAAAAGTCCCTAGCGTTTGTGAACGCGTGTGATCGTCTAATCATTTTCAGAAAGTCAATGAACTTGAGGCCTAAAGCGGTTTACATTCAGTCAAAACAGTTTGGACTCCCTGTTAACAAAAGCTTGTTACTCAAGCAGCAATCTTGGAAAAGCATTGTATATACGCAAGAACAAATATTGTTAAATCACATTAACTGATTAACAGCAAGATATGCGGAAGACAAACATAAATACATGCTTACCTGAGCTGTCTTCGGAGATTTGAGAGCAAACAATACATTTTAGCATGCATAGCTATAACATTTATTGGGCTATTTTAGTAGCATTCAAATTTTAGTTCGTTTAAATTTTATTGTGTTTTGTTTTGCATCCATATTTTATACATTAATAGTACTGCTCAGCAATGCAGTTTTGTCAGCCATTATTATTCATTCGGTTCCAACACACATGCACAAAGAAATTGCAATAAATAAACTGCACACAATCTGATCAATTTGTGAGAAAATGTTGCATCGGCTCATTTTAATGTATTAATCTGACCTGTAGCTAACCTGAAACAGGACCTGCTGTTTATGTCCAAGCCTGTTGCACAGAGCGCAGGTCGCGACCCTAGATCAATTTGTTTATTCACTTCTCGTTATTGTTCGAGCTCAATGGACTGCTGTGGAGTGACATTAGAGTTCACTGTAACGAACATTGCATGAATATTTAAATGGCGTTTATTAGCTCGACAGCACCAGGCACAATGATCGACTGGGGGAAAAAAAGAAAATACAATCATGGTGGACAAAGAAAAAAATCCATAATCCTTTCTAATACCCATAGTCATTGTCTTTTACAATGGTAAATGAGTGAATATGGCGGGAACAATGGTGTCATATCTTCAGACAGTGATGGCAGAGGTCAAGTGGATCTGGTTACCATTTGTCCTCTGGGACAGGAAATGAGATCTGTCATAGACCGGATGACTTTCAAAAACGCAGTCCAGATAAAAGGCCGTAGACAGCATTAGCTTGAGGAAATTATACTGCCCTGATAAAGGACCATTTATTACGTTCATCCAGTGAATACGCTTTCGTTTGGATTCATGAGATACGAGTCATTCGTGAGCCGCACAAACGTTTGAAGTCATAAATGAATATGCTTGTGTTGGAACGTAACTTTTTCACGTGCATGCACAGGATCCATGAAGCAACATTTAAGACCACATAAAAAACGGAAGGGTGAAAAATATGCTCTCTAAACTGCAAAAAGAATTTGTCATGTTTTCCAGTGCAAACATCTAAGGACTCTTAAATAATAAATAAGCAACATGACAAAAAAATGAAGTGAATAAGTGATAAATTTGCCAGTCATTTTTCATTCCCACTAGCAGATTGCTTTTTTAAAGCATATACTAATTTAATTGGATACATTTTCTCAGAAAACAAGACTTCGTTTTACATCTCAAGTAAAAATGTATATTGTTTTTGAGGATGTTCAGATATCTGAATTGAACAGAATTCCGAATGAGCTCACTTTTAATTACTAGATGTGCAAATTAAGGCTTTTAAGACCTGTCAGACTGTCAGATATCAATGGTGAAAACACGTTAGCTTTCTCTTGATCTTTTCAAATGTTCTCATTAAACTGATTTGAGTAATTCAAACATGATGACACAAACCAACTAACACAACAAGAAAAACAAAACAAGCACATCTTACATGTAATCCGCTGCTAATACACTGGTGTTTGTGCTGTTGATTTCCTTCCAAAGTGATGTCACTTCCTGGATGGGGATGGCTTTAGTTAAAGGAATATGAAATTATCACAGAGTATTACCCAAAATAAGTGCTATTCAAAGCATTTAGTTTAGACAACTAAAAAAACTATATTTATTCATGCATTCTTTTTTTATTATTAGAAGTCAATAGGACATGGCAGAAAATGTGTCACAACAATTATAAAAAGTAAACTGTAGATTTATAATCTATTGCAGGATGCTGTTTATGTCCTGTCTGTCAATGTCTGTCCACATTAAATTATTCATCCCTAAAATTCTTTTGAAATACAAACTTATGTAAATAAAGGCTTCTTTTGTCCACAATTATGACGTCAAGAATTATGCATTTCAAATTTGCGGATTGATCTATGTCATTGGAAGCGGAAACTAAGGTGTGATATGTGCAAAGTTTTGCCTAAACTATTGCAGATGCAAATAACGAATCGCATCCTTTGACATTTAATGAACAGCGCTGATGTCATGAGCACCTTTCACATCATTAAACAACATATAATGGCCCTAATAAATTACAGGATTTAAGGATATATTTCAGATTTTATATCTCACGAATCTGACATTTTCTTCTTTAAATTTCTCAGTTTGTCTCACAATTGCTCTCCGAATTGCAACCTTTTCTCACAATTCACACTTTATTTATTGCAATTTTTTTCCTCATCTTCGAACAACATATGTTTTTTTACGAATAAAAACAATGTTTACAATTGTTATAGCAGTCAACCCGAGCCCATCCTTCACTTAAGAACAAGCTAACCCTCAAAATTAATATGTGCCCTGCTGTGATCATCCTGCACAAAAATGCACCAAATAGCACTTAATTTGAACTCTCTATGCTAAAAGAGTTTCTCAGTTGTGTTGCTGTCTCTGGAGGGTCAGATAGCTCTCAGGTTTCATCAGAAATTTCTTCATTTGTGTTCTGAAGATGAACGAAGTTCTTACGGGTTTGGAACAACATGAGGGTGAGTAATTAATGACAGAATTTACGGAAGCACTTTATTTTACCGTCCTGTTCTACATGTACATATGCACTTATTGTAGTAATTGCAATAACTAGGTACAAACCCTGAACCTACCCAACTACCCCAACCTAACTCTACCCCACGTAGTTACTTTATACTAGCAGTGCTTGCTTGGGAAAGTATTGCAAGTACATGTAGTGTAAAATAAAGTGCAACTGAATTTTCATTTTGGGGATTTTCTTTGGGGAAAGTGCATTTTTGGGTGCATTTGTATACTTCATTCTTGTCGTTAATTTAACTTCACTTATAGGGAAAAGGTTTTTGCATGCAGATTCCTCCCCCGCAGCATATACGTCTTGAACAAACAGTTTACATCATGGAAATGATTCTTTAGGGTCATTTTCTGCGGTGGCTCATCAAACAGGAAGGGCTTACGCCCAGCCAATAATTACCAGCTAAAAGTACTTCCTCGGAAAAGACATCAGCGGTGTTTGATATTTCCTTTTACAGGCAGCCGCGGGTGAGGCTCACAGCTCTGTTCCCGGCTCGTAGGCTGGTGGAGCGAGGCCTACACAAACAGATCTTATCGCCACCGGCGCGCAGGCTTTGATCAGGATGTTGCGGCCGCTATGGAGCACATTTAAACTAACCAGCGAGTTTCAATAAAGAGTAATATATGTGGAGTTAGCTAACTGTGACACATGTAGTGTTTGCTCCCTAAAGCACAATGTAGATACAACTGCTTTTGTCTTCTGTGTGAAGATGTCAGAATTTTGGTGCACGACAAATTAATACAAAGAGTTACTTTTGTTCCAACTTTTCCATAATATTGACCTTTATAATGGGCCTATCTGCTGCGGTTGGAACTGAACTGCTGGTTTCGTCTGGCCCGTTCGAGCGTGGCTTCTTCCAGGGTTTTTTTCTCCATTCTGCCACCAGTAGAGCTTTGGTTCCTTGTCACTGTCGCCTAAGGGACACTTAATTTCCAGTGATTATCGTCGATTTGATTGCACAGCTATTACTTCAACTGCACTGAGCTGGACAATGATGTCTCCGAATTCAATAACGAAATGCCTAACCCTTAACTGAAAGCTAAAGTAATAAAACTGAGTGTTTACTATTGTGATAAGTGCTTTTGACACAATCTCTATTGTTAAAAGTGCTATATAAATAAATGTGACTTGACTATAAAGTGCAATATAAAGTGTTATGGAAATATAAGTGTAAATGAATTTAATATCTGCTAGTGGCCCTTCAGGCAATGCAGGGATTGCAACACTGCATTATAAATGCAGAAAACAGCAACACATGAAATCACGAAAGAATGCATTTGTATTAAACATGTTTCCAGCCTATTATATAAATCTCCTACAAGTAAAGTAGCAAGAACAGCCTGTGTTTTTCACGTCCATTTTCATCGTGGAAAACTGAAATCTAAAATATTTTTTGATGCAAGAAACCTTGATGAACGTTGTAAGTTGAACTGAATTGATTGCACTTAAAAATAGAAATTTTGATAAAGCATGACTAAAAATATGCATATTTTTAACAGAAATGTATTTAAAAAATCTGAAACTCTATGCAAAGACTGAGATATGAGAATGGGAAAACTGACCAATAACATTTTCTTGACTAAAATATGGCTGGTTTTGATGCAGGAAACCTTGACCAGCATCCTAAACTGAATCGAAATGATGGCTTTCAAAAAGAAAATAAGCATATTTATTTAATAGAGATTTTAAAAAGAGTTTAAAAGTCAGAAACTTTATGCAGAATTGGCAAAACCATTTTCATACTAACATATGCAAACATAAGTTCATTATAAATTAAATTACAAGAAAGCCTCTTTTTTCCCCGTTATTTTGTGATTACTGTGTGTGATTAGACTTATAGATAAGAAATGTTCTCTATTGATTTTTTTTTAAGTGCTCTTATTATGGGTTATGAAAGGTTCACACTTTGGTTTTGGGAGTCCCAAATAACAGATGGTCAAAAAACACTTTCATTTTCATATATAATGCATTTCTTTTTACCGTATCACCCTCCCAAACAATTCGTTCAACGACTCTGCGATTGGTCGATTTCATTTAAAGCAGTGTTTACGAGCTTTTATCACTCCAAAGTGACACCTACTGGTGAAGAATGAATTTGCATTTTCATCCAGACAAAAAGACCAACAAGTAGGCGGGGAATATGTTAATGTCAACATGAAATGCCTTGGGACAATGATTCAGCCAAAACATTGCAGGACATTTTCCCACACTTAGCCATGTTACACACTGCATGAAAGATCATTTTCCAAAAGCAAAAATAGCGGCACTTTAAAAGATTTAAGAAACTCTATGCAAAGACATGGGAGATGTAAGTATGGAAAACTGACCGAAAACATTTTTATTTCTAAAGTAAGACTGGTCTTAATGAAAGTAACCTTAACGGACAATATAAGCTGAGTTCAAGGGGGTTGAAATAAAATGTAAAAAAAAGTGTAGAACAAGCCTAAATACTAATTTGGAAGCACAATGGCTGCACCTTCGCCAGTCATGCAGGCCCGGGCCGAGACCGCTCTCGACGGGAGAGTTCTCTCTCTATGAAACATGGCATCTCATAATCCCGTTTCGCTCATGGAGAGCAGTAAATTAAACTGTGGGATCAAGATGGGCGTTCATTCATTCAGCTTGTGTGGTAGACGCTCTCTCTCCATAACTTGCTTTTTATTGCCCATCGTGAACAGCCGAGTGTGACTGGCAGGTGTGATAAGTTAGCGTACCGGGGGCATGTGAAACAGAGAATATAGTGGACTAACAGGAAAGCAGCCGGCTGACAGCTTGACAATAGCGTCCAACCCTGGAGGACACCAAACCTGCGCTGAGCCCAAACAATGGGAGCCCAAACCTCTCCCTTCAACCAGTGACAAGATACCGTAATGGGAAGGTAATCATCGAAGAAAAGCGCCATCAAATATTCAAAAGCCGCCACGGCATGGGGTTGATTAAATATCGACTCCTCTGTTCCGCTGTCATGCTCGGCTTTGACTTCTCGCGCTGGTCTTGCCGTCTCAGCCTGTTGTCAAGCTCGAAGGCATGCGAGACTTTCCCACCTCCAGCTTTGGCCCCTCCAAACTGTACTTGACAAGAACCCGTTTTTTAATGGACTTATCTAGTGGCGGTCTTTCACGGTGGCTAGCTGCCTCTGAGAACCGATGTGAACCGATTTCTGTTCTTCACGTCTGAACGGCATCATAAATGCAATACATTCAATATGCAAATAGATAGTAAGTAAACACACACACACACACACACATATATATATATATAGTGTGCCTACATAATATAACACTATATATAGCCCCCTTGTGGTACCTTTTCTTTTTTTTTTTACACTTAAAAGGAACAAAATCTGGACCATTGCATATTTTATTGTCAAATGTGATAATATTTCCAGCTTCAATAGTTCTATATTTAAATGCAATAAATTGTAAATGCAAATAAGTAAAGACCTAGCAACATTAAATATTGTTTTGTGGAAAAATGACCGTAAATACCACCCCTTGTTGCAAGTGTTGTAATGTGCATTCAAAAAATAAATAGTAAATTATTAATAAGTTAGGTTAAATTAAATTAAATTTTAGAGATGAGCATAAACAAAAATATACATTTTGCAGTGAAAACTAACAATATCTTGCCAACAATAACCTCAGCTATTTTTCTGCATAGTTACACACCTTTCAACACACAATCTTGGTTACTAACTTTACAAACCCCATAGTAATATGCTAAACTAAATATTTTCAGAGTGTCCAGAGCTCGGTCAGAGTCGAGAGCGTTTCATACGGTGAAACACACACAGACAGCCCACAGTACCTTACATCCTTGATTAAACCCAACGTTTTTGGCCGCAAAGAAAAACCACAATGCAGGTGCCCGCCACGCTTTATTAAGCTCAAATAGTTTCCAGACCTGCAGACAATTTGTTATCTGAAAATAGTCTGTTCTGTAGTAATATCACAAATGTGTTACAGGTTGAAAAAACATCAAAAAGGTTCAAACTCCAGTTCATTTAGAATGACGCATTTATGATCGGTTACGATACGTTTTTACATGTGCTGCATGGTATTTTTCTTGCCTGCAAACTTCACTGCCACAGAGCCAAAATGAGCTGCAAATTATGAAACTTTGAAGATATCTTTATTCAGGGTTCGCACACTTCTTGACCTTTCAGGCCTTCTTATTTTATATATAGCCTTTATTTTCTTCAGCTCTCTAGCCAAAGACATCTAGCTGGTTAAATATAGCATACCAGAAATTTTAAAAATACTTTTATAGGAAAATTTATGCATACTTTTTTACAAAAGCATATGCAATATTATTTTGTTTAAGATTTTCTTAAAGTGAGAACTAAACTACATTTATTCTAATGCCATTTATCTATATTTTATTTTGCATTTAAAAAGTGCAACATGTGGCAGAAATAAAAAAATAAAAAAAATATTTATATATTTGAAGTTAGAAAAAAAACAATTTGTGCTAATATCCAATGCTGCTGATATCAAATCATAAAATTATAAAAATTAATAAATAAAAAATAATAATAATAAAAAAATAAAAAATATTTTAATAAAATTATATCATTGTAAAAATATAATAAATAACATGCTAATATTCATTATAACAAAAGATGGAAATGCAATGTTTTCATAAATTTACATAAGGCATCTCTAAAAAAATGCATATTATTTTTAGTAAATAAAAATAGCAGACAATTAATGCTAGTACCTAATAATAATATAAATATATCCAGTATGGCAATATTTTTTAATATATATTTTATTTTGCACTTCAAATTAGCAATATGTAGCTGAATAAATATTTTAGAGATTAGCATAACTAAAACTAGGTTTTCCAGGCCTGTTAAACCCAATTTTAAAAGCAAGATTTGTCACCTGTAAACTTTCTTTTGTCTTTTAGTTGTTTCTCCGACAACTGGACAGCTAAAGCTTTTGGGGGGTGAGAATCTAAAACCATAGGTCTCTCTGTAAACACTCAGAGCGTTACGTTACATTGCATATTTTGCAAGAGTCACATTTCTCAGCAGCGACATTTGAACAAACAAAGCTGTGAGATATGTGCATGTTCACTGTCCAGGCCGTGCTATCAGCACAATCGGTTTGTTAACAGGATGTTTATACGTCTTTCATTTGCGAGCAAAATCCAACCCAGCTCGGAGGTTGACCTAAAAACTAATTGAGCGGTGAACATGGTTGTTCTCACAGCGCAGGACGTGTTGGGAAGAGGAGGTCAGCGGGTCACGCTGACACATTGTCCACCCCCAGTGTGAACATAAACATTTTAGAAAGCCTTTTGACCAAATTAACGGCTCTTATGAAAGCAGAGAGGGCAGACAAAGATGTGTCTGTTTGTCCGGGAGGTCTCGGGAGGAATTCGCTGGACTTTAGCATGTGAGATGTTTGCCTCTGACACAGGATGCTTGTGAAATCGTTTTTGGATTGACTCTCAACAGAAGCTAGCTGTTGCAACTGTTCGCAGCGTTCGGCCAAAGCCTTCTGTCATTGTTTTACAGGCTGACTAACAGTTCACTTATCTCACAGAAAAAAAGCAATAGCTCAGGCGCTTCAGTGCTTCATGAAGTCTAAACTGACTTCTTAATGCACGTTCCTGGACTTGTTGTAAACAATACTTTAGTGCAAAGGCGAAAAAAGTCTTATATAATAATTGTGGCTCATGCTTTATTATATTCTTCAAAAATATTTTTCACAATCAAGTTCCCACTGAACAAACAAGATTCATTTCTTGAGCAGAATTCCAACGAAATGTAGAAGTAAAATCAGTTGTGAATGCAAATTGTACATCAACTTTAAGAGTAATGGAAAATTCTGACATTATGTACAGTATCTTTACTTGTTTCAAACCTCCATGAATAACTGCGCAATTGCATAAATGCATGCATAAACAAAACCTTTTGATTAATAGTGTTCTGCAAATTTTCTTGTTGCTAGGTTAAAATGTGTGTGTGTGTGATTACATAAAGCATTGAATTGTCAAAATACATTTTAAGATTTTAGAAATTGTCATAAATTCTATGAAAGTATACAACGAATGAGAAATAAGAATGGAAATGCATTGCCACTAACAATATGCATGTGTCATTTTATTTAGCAGTAACAACTACAATAAGATTTTATTAACTTTTACACATTTTTAGGCCTGTTTTAAGGGCATTTACATAATTTAATTGTATAAATACATTACATTTTGTGTGAATAACTTCGTTTAAGTCACAATTTGTTGAATTTATACTTTGACACAATTTAAATCTTATTGGATAAATAGTGTATGTTATGCTCTATTTTTTCACAACTAGCCACCTTATTTTACATTGCGTAAAAACATTCTTTAAGTAAATCACTTTAGTTTGGACCCACCCACATTTATGTGTCTGACTCACAGAAAACACGTGAGCGACTGTTACTATAGTAAACACTCACCTGTCTGATTCACTGTAATTAACGGTTTTGCCTGGTTTCACAGTTTGATTTGTGCACGTGTTTGTGTCGTATCTCGTCCAGCAGTGCTCCAGCAGGAAAAAGCTGGTTTGGCCAGGTGCTATTTGAGAAAAATAGAGTTTTGGAAAAACAAGGTGCATAGGAAATGACGCGCACTTCAAACTACAGTAAGACTCACGTAGTGACATCATAAGCCATTAAAAATTAAGTTGTTTCAGAAAACAAATTTAACAAACCAGCTCTTGACAGGGGAGAGAAGGAGGAATAATTGCATGTTTTGTCTTTAACACACACAAACACACACAAAAGTAATTTAACAAGAGACACTGCATTTATTGCAAAAGTTCAACAAAATAATACATGCTTGATAGTTGTATTTAAATACATGTATTAATAAATGAATAAAAATTCGAATGTACGTCATCAGATATTTAAAATTCATATGTCCATTAAATTACTTTTTCCGTGCAAAAATTATAAATAACATTTATTTGACTCATTTGACCTAAACTACCTAACAACCACCCAAAATACCCTAGCAACCACATGGCAACATACTATATGCTTCCCAGAACACCATAGCAAGCAACATAACTGTCAACCTCTCAGAACCCCTTTTAGCAACCAATTAAAATACACTAGCAACCCCATAATAACATGTCTTACACCCCTCAGAACACCATAGCAACCAACTGTAACACTACATTCCAGATTATAATAACAATGAACGGAATGTATTTTCTCTCTCTATCAATATGGTACAAGACTGTCATAAAGCAGTGTGATAAACCAACACAATCTCACGAGCAATTGGTACGAATTCGTACGACCTCACTCTAAAACCACGTGATGGGTAGGTTTAGGGGCGGGGTTATGTTTAGGTCATTCGTACAAATTCATACGAATTGGCATCTCGTAAAATATGTGCGAATTGCTGTGAGATCAGGTTGGATAAACCAATTAGGTCAAAACTAATCTAAAAGTAATCCAAAAACTAAACTGCGTAATGGATTCCATTACTACATGCACACAAAATTACAACTGAATTATCAGTGACGGATTCCAATTCTTCCATTCATCTCAGCCTTAACCCATAAGACCTCAGTTCCTCTTCGGAACACAAATTAAGATATTTTGATACTTTTCGAGAGCTATTTAAAACACCTTTTTTGTTAACGACTTTTAATTGTATTTGTTTAGAGCAGTAACTTAAAACAAAAAGCAGCTGTGCAAATTTAGAACCCACCCCTGGTAGACTTACTAATTAAAATATAATAAATTAAATAGAATTATATTTGTTACATAATATAATAAAGGGCTAGTCATTAATTCCTCACCCTCGTGTCGTGACCTTCGTTCATCTTCTGAACACAAATGAAGATATTTGTGATGGAATCAGAGAGCTATCCGACCCTCCAGAGACAGCCACACAACTGAAATGATCCAGGTTCCAGAAGCATAGCAAAAACATCGGTGAAACAGTCCCGTGTCATCAGTAGATCAACCTCAGTTTTGCGATGCTAGGAGAATACTTTTTTTTGTGCAAATAAAACAAAAACAACATCATACTCATCTCCCGTGACATCTTCCGCCAACGCGCCTCATACGCAAGCTTTAACGTATTTGTTTACATCCGAGTGAAAGCACACGCATCTGTGCCTGAAAGAAAACATATGCTTAAGCAGTAATGTTCTCGAAAATGGCAGAAGATGTAAGTCATAAGAGAAGAATGGTTGAGTATATGATGTTATTTTTGTTTTCTTTGCGCAAAAAAAAGTCTCGTATTCTCGTATTGTCACAAAACTGGAGTTGATCGAATGATTTTTTTTACCGATGTGCTTGCTATGCTTCTGGACCTGGGATCATTTCAGTTTGCTGTCTATGGAGGAACAGATGGCTCTCTGATTTCATGAACGGAGGTCTAATGGGTTTGGAACGACACAAGGGTGAGCAATTAATGACAGAATTTTTATTCTTTTTCAGGTGAACTAACCCTTTAATATAACTACGAAATTAATAAATCCTTTTATATAATCATTAAATAATAATGAAATAATTTTTGCAAAGATTTTTAAAAAGATGTACAGTTTCATCATTAGATCCACGTAGTTCCACTGAGATAACAACCAACAAGCACACAGTTCGTTTGTGTTCTAAAGGTGAACGAAGGCTTTGAGTAATTAATGACAGAACTATCCCTTTTAAGTAATCATCCCAGCAAGGTTTGTCCGTATGTTCTCAGCTGCGTCTCAGTCCAGTCAGCGCAGGCCAAACGTGAGTACGGCAGGGACATGTGGGGACAGACTCGACTTCCTCGCACACGCTGACTTTATTAAAGGCGTTTCACCACGGCACGCTGCACTTCCCTTATTGTGATGCAGCAGCCTACATTAGCCGGGCTTTCATGTGGCCGCGCGTGTTTAGCATATGACCGTACGGATCCAAACGCTGCACCCACTCGGCACGGCGGCTGATCAGTCACTGCCCTATTTCTGAAACTCAGATTAAAGGTTTCTGTTTGTCTTTGGTTACTTCCAAGTTATTATAGGCCGACTATGACCTTGGTATATTCTAAATTAAAAAGGTTATGTCATGCGCTGACTGTAAAGACATATAATCTTCTCCCTCTTTGCTCTTGCTTTTTGTTTTTCTCCCTCCAGTTAATCACATCCATATAATTGACGAGGCTGCAGTCAGAGGAAAAAGTGAATCAAATGACTCAATTACACGTATCTCACGATCTCTAGTGTCTTTAGTAGTAGTGGTGACAGTAGTTAGTGCTGTTGGGTGTGGATTTCGATACACGATCAGTTTTTTTTGGCCTGTCCAAAAGAGCTCCATGGCAGATACTTCAGGGTTTTTTAAGGTTTTAAAAACTTTTTAAGATTTGTTAGGTGCTTTACTGTAAAATAGCAATAGGGCAATGATGTAATGGAAGAAAATCATTTTTTGCTGTGCAAAGGCCCTTTTGACTGGAAAACCATGTAGCTATCACCCAAAATATCCTATAGGAAACCATAAAGCAATGCCATGGCAATCACACACAACAATTTAACTAGATTTAAATTGAAACTAGACTTTGCATTGCTGTCCATCACAATGCTGTGTTTTTCTGGTTAGTTAAAGTTTTAACATGGTTTTCACGTTGTTAATGTTGGTGTAAATAAAGCTTTTAACTTAAGACAACGTGAACAGGTCTTTAACTTTAATCAAAGAAAACATAATATATGTATATAAAATTACTTTTCGTGATCACATAAGTAGTCGGGAAGCTGTTTACGTCGCAGTAAAAAACATACTCCTCACTCTCAGTGTTGGTATTTTTGTACTAAAACCAATAAAATTCTTTATTAAATTATTTTTTGGTGATTGTAAAGATTCCCTTGAATGAAATAATTTTCCTAAGATTACTAAAACTAAAGAAATAAAAAAATAAACAATGCTTGCAAAAGTATTCATACCCCATTTATTTTCACACTGTACTGTATAATGCTCTTATGTTAAACTGCTTTAAATTACTTTTTTACACATTAATCTACACTCCATACACCATAACTGTACATCAAACAACACGTTTTTAACATCTTTTCAAATTTATTAAAAATAAAAAACTATTCAATTGCATAAGAATCTGGAAAAGTTTCAATTTAGCTCAGGAGCATATTGCTCGTAGATGTACCTACACTTGGGGTAAAGTTAACCAGTGCCAAATTTAATTGGATGGGTATGATTTGGAAAGTCACACACATCCTGATAAAATGTCTAACAGCTGATAAGGCATATCAGAGCAAAAGGTCAAAAGAACAGCCTATAGAGCTCAGAAACAGGTTTGTGTTAGGCTACACATCTGTGGAAGAGTTCAGAAAGAATATAGAGTTTTTGTTTCCATTAATCTTAATAGAAGAAGTTTGAAACAACCAGAACTCTTCCTGGATCTAACCTCCTGGCCAAACTGAGCACCTGATGGAGAAGGGCTTTGGTTACTGATGCTCCATGATCGTATGCGGAGACAGAAGAAATCTACAGAAGGACCAACATCACTGCAACACGTCATCAACTTGAGCTTTATGGCACTGTGGCAAGACTCGATTCTCTCCTAGGTAAAAAACAGACTTGCGATTTGCAAAAAAGCACCTAAAGGACCCTCAAGACTCTGAGAAACAAGATTCTCTGGTCTGATGAACCTCAATTCTAAGCATCATGTTTGAAGGAAAGCAGCTCTGTTCATCACTGTGCTGGTGTCAGCACTGTGTTTTTCAGTGGCAGGGACTGAGGGACTCATCAGAGTAGAAGCAACAGTAAGTGGAGCAAAATAAAGAGATAACCTGTCCAGAGCATTCAGAAACTGCGCAGGAGGTTCACCTTAAAGGGATAGTTCACCCAAAAATGAAAATTTGATGTTTATTTACTTACCCCCATGGCATCCAAGATGTAGGT
>JAUMHQ010000078.1:668553-691733 GCA_032361165.1 Enteromius paludinosus
AAACACACAGCAAGAGTGGCTTATAGACAACTCTGTGAATGTCCTTGAGTGGCCCAGCCACAGCCTGGGATTGAACCTAATCAAATATTTCTGGAGAAGCCTGAACATGTGCATCTGCCCCATCCAACCTGACAGAGCTGAGAAGTAAACAGATCATTGCCAAATTGCTGATGAACAAAGCTTTTCCCATCCATCAAAAAACAATTCTTCAGACTGTAATGATGCTTCAGCTAAATATTTAGAACAAATTATTTTGAACAAATTTACAAAGTTGTAACAATTCTGGTGTCAGAATGACCTATGAATTGTAGATTGATGTCGAGCAAAAAACAATTTAAAGTTTAACAAAGCAGCAACATAAACAACAAATGCCACATATGCATGTTCGTCTAAAGTTATTAAATGATAAAAATGTTAATATAAAAAATACAATATAAAATAATATAATATAAATATAAATATATAAAATATAAAATATAAAAAAGACTAAAAAAAGAACAAAAATCACATGAAATTATTACCACTTAAACAAAAATTATTATTATTATTATTATTTTTTTTTATTAGGCTATTAGTTTTTTTTTTTTTTTTATGAATAATAGTTTGGGTTTTATTTTTACGTTTTTTAGGTTTTATTTTCTTTCATTTAACATTTACTTTAAGTACCTCAATATTTCTTTCTGTTTTTAGTTTGTAATTAACTATAACTCTGATTCCCATCAGATATGACATGACATTCAGACATTTCCGTACAATAAAACTCAACAGTGTCCAACTTTTAAAGCATATCAAATCAGTTTGAAACTCAATGTGTGTTAATAATGATGACAGAATATACATATTTTGAAAACCTGTCCATTAACGGTCCAAATACTTGAGGCCACCATCTAATGAAATATTAGCCATCAACCCGTAAACCCATACTCTTCCACTTCTTTAGTAAGATCAATGACTTTTCTGTTCCCCTGAGACCGTAGAGCTAATTTAGATCTAAACTAATGACCAGACGCTTCGCACAATCAGTTTAGACATTCGGACAAGCAGAATAAATCCATTGTGTGTGTTTAAAGAAACACTTCTCAATCCAGCACGACTTTCTCAGCGTCTGGAATGAAATGACCCTCATGCCTGTTGATTGGATTTGTTCAGCTGTGATAGAAATCCTTTCAGTTGAATAAATCTGCTTATTTCAAACCCCCTAAACCATTCACTTCCTTTCAGGCCGATTTTGAAAAACCACCAAAACAATAGTCTACTTTTACCGTAGCTCTGATGAAATACCCTTTTGCTTTGCAGCAAGGAAAATAAGCAGACTGCAAAACAGAAAAACGCACAGCCCGAGCAGCACGCATATCATCTCTTTCAGATGCATTCTCGTGCAAGCAAAGCAAATTAAAAATAACAGGATTAACTGTCTTTTTTTTTTGCTCGCCCTAAAGCACACAGATCCGTTTCTGAATTCCTGCCGGTCCTTGTGTTCATGCTCAGGCTTGAGGTAAACATTTGTAAACACAGCTAATCAATTTCATGGAGGGGATATGACAATGATCTCCAGCTGTGTCTGCAGGGTGTCCAACTGTGCAGTTACAAGGCCTCGCCTGCAAAGTTCCCGATGTCGCATTAAATGCATAATCATTCATTTCACGGAGCGGCCCAAAGTTTTTCCCCCTCCAGTTCTGCCCCTTAAACTCGCCGTCAAACTTTAAGAAGTGACAAGCATCATGGACAAGCTCAGCGTTCAAGTCTGTCATCCATTATCCAATACCGTAGCGACTGTAAGAAACACTAAATACTTAACAGGCCGCTCTAATTGTGCTGTGCGCTGCCTCTTGGGGCAGATGTAATTAAGTGAGCCAAGTTAGTGCTAGTAAAACAGTAGGCCC
This sequence comes from Enteromius paludinosus, assembly GCA_032361165.1. Classification (NCBI taxonomy): domain Eukaryota; kingdom Metazoa; phylum Chordata; class Actinopteri; order Cypriniformes; family Cyprinidae; genus Enteromius; species Enteromius paludinosus. The sequence goes on from JAUMHQ010000078.1 coordinate 670,437, forward strand.
AGATGGAAGCTCCATAACTCACTCAAGTGCGCCATTAAAACATCGCAGAAACAAGAAACTTAAAGCATTTAGAATTATTACGACTTCCTTAGGAAAGGAAATGACGATTAACAGACTCTTGAAGAGCTTGAGTCAGAGCTTAAACGACAACACCCTGACATCGGGCAAAAAACAGTAACGTAAAACAGCTTGTGAAATATAATATGCATATTCTGACACGGGATGCATGCATGTCATTGCATAAGTCAAGGTCGAGTAATGCAGTGATTAGCACGTGTGAGATATGAAGATACTCAAACCGAAGCAGTCTGTCAGTCATGTAACGGCGCGACCCCAATATTAAAAATGTAGCTCCTCGAATGCGACTTTTATCAGGGGAACTAGCGACTGGGCTTGTTTGAAGTAGTGATTGGGCGGGTTTTGTTTGCCAGAAAACTCATAAAGTCGAACTCTTTCATGACAGATTGGAGCAATATCTTGAAGAGAATTTAGAATGAACATATGTCCTCTTTTTCCCCGAATACAATGTATCGTCTTTTGCCTAAAATGTCCAGATTTTGATTTCATACTTGCTGAAGGTAATGAAAAAAGTTCATCAGTATCCAGTCATCGCGTGAGAAAATGGTAAAGCAGTACAAATAGAAAGACTTTAGATTGTAGGAAATTAACAAAAATCTTGTCTTATGGCAGAAAAGTTTGAGTGCAACTGGTCATAAAGGGTGTGGTCTAATAAAAGACTTTTAGTTGCTGTTATTTAGTTTCTCAAGTAAATGTATATTGATAACAAACATGCTAAAAAAGAGTGTGTAGCCATTACATAAATGCTCCATTATTAGACCAGTCATACATCCTCACCTTCAGGAGGTTAAAAGCAAATAAGGTAATGCGAGTGAGTGTGCAAAACTCCAAAACACTAATCCCTAATCCTCAATGATTCATGACGCAGAGTCTAAATAGTTATTTTTTTATGCATACAACAGCACTGACTTGTCTTTTAACGCTCCTGTCGCATGGAGAATAGGAAGGCTTTTGGAAAATCTGCAACACCACCACCCAGGGAAACCGATCCCGCCCCTCCCAGCTGCCTCTGGACGTGCCGTAATGAGGCACAAAGACAGGGTGTAAGATACTTGCATTCTTCCCAGGGGCAACTCCAGCTGGGAGCTTGACACTAATGCAAAACCCACAGCCGAGAGACTGACATCTCCGCCAACTCTGGCTAATATTAAAGCCCTTTGAAACCAGGCCCTGTTTTAATGGGCTGGACGACAGGGGAGTGGCCGCGAAAGGCTTTATACCTGGATGAGCGGAGGAGATAATTAGACCTTAGTCACAGCCAGGGCTGCTTTTGATAGCACTTTAATAATCCCTGATGCTTCTGCGCTTTTGAGCACGCGATAATAACTGAAGGTGAAATCAGACGATATTTTGGAGATGATGTCATTAAATTGTTCCTGATGACATAAGTGCAGCCTAATGCTTGAATATAAATGCAAGGATAGTTCCCATCGCCACCATCTAATAATAACTAATATTTGCATGCAAAAAATTAAAGCATGTGACTTTTCAAAAAGTGCATTGATACGATTTCCAAATCAGCCAAAGTCAACACAAGTCAGCCCACTATTTGACCCTGGAGTCTTAAGTTTGCAGCAATAGCCAAAAGTACATGATTGATTTTGCTTTTATGCCAAAAATGATAAGGATATTAAGTAAAGATCATGTTCCATGAATACATTTTGTACATTTCTCACTGTAAATATATTACAATTTATTTTTTTTTATAGTAATATGCATTGCTAAGAACTTCATTTGGACAACTTTAAAGGTGCTTTTCAGATTCCAGATTTTCTAATAGTTGGATCTCAGCCAAATGTTGTCCTATTATAACAAACCATAGGGTACATTAGTGGAAAGTTTATGTCTTCAGCTTTCAGATGATGTATAAATCTCAATTTTCAAACAATATACACTTATGTGGTCCAGGGTCACATATTTGCAAGTGAAATGAGAGAAAGAAAAAAACAGCGAGGCGGGGTTCGATTTTATCCTGTGAGGATTGATTGGAGGAATGAAAACGAAGAGGGCTGACGTCAGTTCAAAAGCAAAAGTCGTAGAGGAACTGATGGACTTGTGAATCATTATCACGACTGTGCATGCAAAAAAAAAGCCACTTTTGGTGTCACGCTGACCCTAAATCTTATAATTTGAAGGCACGGGCTGACGAAATGACAGGTGCTGCATGCATTCTGGAAAAGTTTGGCATGCGCGAAACGCAGGAAAGCGTGACTCAAGAAAACCTAGGAGCTAAATCCAGCGCTCGTATTCAATGCGACTCCGGCTTAAAGACCCGATCGCACACGTCGAAGCGGTCGGCACAGAAGTATTTATATCGGCCTGTGTTTTGTTTCAAGTCAGATGGACTAATGGTTGCCATCTGCTGGTGAGACCCAGTGGAAGTAAAGCATGTATTTACACAAAATAAATCTCCAGGGAGACAGCCAAGTGCACATGAAATTACAGGTCTGCAGAATCTACAGCACCGACAGCTGACTGTCAGAGCTGGGTGTGTTTGTTATGGTGGAGGGTTCCTGTTGCTAGCCGATCGAGAGGCCAATACTTCGGTCTTTGGGGCCTTGGCAAGTGGCAGCCTTTTAAAAAGCCAGGTTTGAACTCAATAACGTTATGCTTTTTTGCACAGGTTTCGCAGAGCGAGCGTGTCCAGAATTTGACAGTGACAAAAAAGCCCGGGCGTATAATTTGTTTACGTTCCCATGGTTGCTCCGTGACATCAGATGTTTATGTTGGAAAGGGAATTTGACAGCTTTACGGGAGAAGCACTTGCACGAGGCTTTGCAGGCTTGCAGTATGCGCTGGTGATGCGCTCGGACGCGTCACAGATGTCTTCGCGTGAAACCCGACCCGTGAATCACGTTCTCTGCCTTGCACTATTATCACTGCTACGGCACATCTGGACCAAATGACCGTATTTGAAGGTGCTAAACTTGACTTGGCAGGCTGCAATCATGCTTTTAGCGTAATAATACTGCACATATTTTAAAAGGAAGATTAAACTGTTCGTTTTATGATGCACGCAGCAGATTTAGATTAAAAGTGTGAGGTCAGTGAAAATGTGGAACTGAAACTTGGAGGTTTTACCACTTTGATTGGATTTGGAACTCACTTATAAAATGCATACATTGGTGACAATGAGCATTTGACGTTTTAATAAAATAAACAAATATTATTGTATAAAGTGAACCACACATGTACAATGTATAGGTTACTAACACAGGCAATACATTTGTGACACTGACCATATGAACTGCTTTTTTTTTGCTCAAACGTTTTTTGGGGACAGTGAAATTTATAAAAATGCAATGTTTTTTCACTTCTGAAATATGGAATTTAAAATTGAACTAAAACCTGGATTATATTATAATGGAAAAATTGTTTAAAAAGGCAGTTATTTGAAAAGATCAATTTAGAATAATGTGAAATATCAGAGTTCATAGTAGATATCAAACGAGATCCTATTGCACACAGAGCGATGCAGATGTTTTGAAGCACACTGTACACAGACACGAGATCATGGCACATCAAAGAGAAGTTACTTTGAGTAACTTCAGCTGAAGGGTGTGTTCAAGTGAGTAAACAGGCATTTTTGACTCATGCACAGGGTGGTATTTGAGGATTTATGCGTAAGAATAGTCAAATGACACAGTAAGAGCTCATCACCCGGCTGTGTCACTGTGGTTAGGGAATTTCCTCTGTAATTACCTGAGCGATCCCTCTGCACCTGGAGACGATGCTGTACAAACCCAAGGCTTTACTGTGACCGCTGGAATGTAAACACGCTTCTTACAAGTCGCAAGGGCCAAAAACGTCAGTTCACGCTCGGAGAAATCAATACGAGCCACATGGAGTCAATAATTGCTAAATAAATTTGTGGTTTTCTTTAAGGACACGTACAGATTCTGTCAATATTTACTCGCCGTCACATCATTCCAAAGCCACATGACCTTTTACTCCCGTGCAACATAAAAAATGACGCTTAAAGAAAAAATGAGCTCCGTTTGAATGCACTGTGTGTGAATCTACACGATTCATCTCATATCTTATTTGTGCATGCATGCAATCAATCTTGGCATGTTTGGTTAAGAGATGCACGAAAGCCAATGCCGTTTGGTGTCATGCACCAATGAGATTCGAGAGCTGTGGTGGAAGGGAAGATTTTAAGCAAAAAACAACTTAGCCCTCATGTTGTCAACCCTTCTTTTCAGAGCTGCTTTACAGCAGAAGTGAATATTGTTTGCATTAGGTAATTGTTTTATCACTCTAAAGCTGCTTTGCATGAAGCGCAATATAAATAAAGGTGTCTTGACTTGAATTAGGTTTTCTTTTCCCCATAAATGCTAGTTAAGGTTATCACGAAACTTACTGACTTTACTTACACCTATAACTAAATAATTCATGTATCAATTTTTATAACTACCAAATGTTGGATTGTATCTTTATATCACTGCTACAGCTGATTAAACATAGGCCACAGTGATCTTAACTTAAATCAATATTGATTATATTATATATTTTTTAAATTAAAAGATCAGAGAGGCTCCAAAACAAAGTACAAAAACTGTGCTAAATGAATGATAACCAGCTGAAAGAAAGATTCAATCCGAGATTTGGTGATAATAAAGCATAAACAGGTTTACAAGCAATTCTTGATTTTTTTTTTCACAGCACAGAAAAAGGGTTAAATCACTCCAAGCGTCACATTTGTATGTGCTCATAAGCAGACACTTTTCTCCAAACGAGGAACTTCCCAAGCAACAGTTGAAATGCTGCCTTTTGAACATTTCCTTCCAAATGTCTTGTTTTACGCAGTTGAAAGTAAGTCACACGGGTTTGGAGCGGCATGAGGGCGAGTAAAGATTTCTGGGTAAACTAATCCTTTATTGTTCCTTCCCAAGACCACAAGAAAGAAACCAGCACAAACCTCCCCCATCGCACATACTGTACAGAGCGCTGAGGTTTCTACTAGTTTAGGACTAGGAGTATAAAAATGACAGCGCTCTCCCTTTCTGCTCGAACTGCGTTTATTCTGCTACCATGGCTGCAGTACAAGCTCCCTATGAAGCCATATGGCCTGCTATTGTGTAAATATACAGTACGGACAGAATCATTCTGTAGTCTGCATGTCCAGAAATTATGGCATTGCAAGACAGGACTTAGAAAATGACGGAATATCTCCACAGCTGCGCATTATGTTTGAGCGCGCCGTAATGCATCATGAGAGAGGAGTTTCCACACTCGCTGGCTCATGCAAGGTTTATACACTTGGGCAATGAAAACAAACAATTAAACTAGCAAGAGTCTAATACCCTCACAGGCATGAACCTATTTTCTGGGGCTGGCTTTGCGAGAACTATTCAAAGTTTAATGTTTGCACGCATGTAAATTAACGCGTTGCCTCCTGAAGTAAATAAAAATACCAGCGATTGGCCACTGCCTCGGCAGCACGGCAATTCCGGGTCTATGATTTCCTTGCGCTGTGGTCAGGCCCCTACGGTGCAAATGCAGTCCAGATGAGTTCCTGGTTCACGGTTATGAGCTAAATGAAAGGCTTCAGGACAAATTCCCTCCATCAAACTCGCCTGAAATCAAGGCCTGCTGGTGTTCCAGCCGAGCCGGTCGCATGTGCACATGTGCAGCCGCGGGTCACGTGACTCGATGCATGCTTGCATTCAGATTGCATCAGTGGTTCTCAACTAGTATGGCATGCATAGAGTGACTAGCAAAATAAACAGGCTTATCAGCTTTGAAAGGGGAGAAAGCGCTTCCCATATCTTTATGGGTTCATCTCAAAGGTCGTGTGTCCATTCAAACAGTATTTCAGCACTAATTCATCGGTCACTATTATTCAAATGAAACAGGTGCGACACGGGTAGGTTGTGCAACGTGCCTTCGTCCTCAAAAAACAGGGATAAAATCAACATCATGAATGAAAAATGTAATCCAAGGTACATTATATATTAGGAGAAATATGGTTTCTTTAAAACACAAAGCATTTGCAACGAGGTACATTTTCAGCTGCTGGAAGCATGAAACCATCAAAAGATATTTAAACATTTAACCAGATGAGAACTGCATGCATTATATACTTTGCACATACTAGATTTGATATATGCATAATGCATTATATTCAGGATTTCATGAACAAAAAGTGAAATGCATTATTTTAGGTGCATATCGCAAATGACTGCATTATATATTGTGAAGCTGTAACAGTGATTAGATTAAGTATTTTTATGGATTAAAACTGTGGCTACAATTATTCACAAGATCATTCTAAATGCATTCAAATTCCTATATAATGCATTAAGGCTTCAAGTAAGGTGTTTCTAAAAAGTTTGATGACAAGCAGTAAGAATGCTTTGAAAGCCAGAAAGGCCTTTATACAGTATATAATGTATTATACATTGTCATAAATAATTCTCACCGATGCTACAATGCATTATCCTATTTGAAGATTCCTTGTTACCTATATGTTCTTATGCATTATACTTTCTGAAGGTGAAACAATAAATAGATGAGTATTACAACTGTGGTTGCAGTTATTCATACAATGCATTACAAGGCTTGCATTCAAAATGCATTATATAACCGTTTTGGTAAGCAAAATTTCAATAACAAGCAGTAAGAACTTGATTGTTAGCCAGAAGTCATTCTCTTTTTACATAAGCGTCGTTAGAAGACATTATCATTCTTCCATCGGATCGAGGTCAAAATGCAGCATGGCACACGCCAACGCAATATTTCTCCATGCACTTGGCTGTGAATCACATGTGAAGCAGGTGATCATCATTGCTGCCATCACAGATGACGATTCTCTGCATTCTGTGCTCTTATCTCGGTCATTAAAGCAATCTGGACGCTAATTATGAATCATAAAGACGATTATGCTGGCCACCTTATCTCAGGAACGCCGAAGGAATCCAGAGCATCATAACATCTGCATGTTGTCATTAGAATCTAACTCTCCGCGAACACGTTTCCAATGTTTTATCTGCGCAGATGAAGCTCGCAGTAACCATCTCGATGGGTATGGTGCGTCTTCCCAACATCTGTAAACCATACATGTTCATTTGAAGCGTCCATATGCCCCATAGCCCAGCACCATACTGTTACCGACCCCTTAATGAACTCAAACTGTCCATTTTCAAATAGTTCGACATCAAGGCATTTTTACCAGCGGTGCGTAACACGTTACATTTCAGAGAAACCTGCCCGCGAGAGGAAAGCCGTACTTCCCACAGTCTTGCTTTATGATCCATAAGAAAGTCAAGTTGTGATTCCTTTGACGTATGTTTAACCTCAAGACAACCCAATAAAAGCTGTTTCTTCAGAGACTATATTTTCAAGGGCCAACGTGGAGAATGATTCACACAGGATAAGTAGACGTTGCTAAAAGGCACGTACTCTGAATATCCTTCAATTTTAAAATTGCATATAAAAACCTAGATAAGGCAAGAGTCATATCTAGTCACGTTTTCCCAAATGCAAAACATTTTGGCTGTAGATGTTTGACTTTTTGAGCTAAAGAGTGCACGTTATATTTGTTTCTGTCGGCGTATACATTTTGCATTCTGCACTCTTTATTTTGAGCAACTTAATTACATGGCAATCCTTTTAAACAACGTCCCTCTAATTAAACATTTCCTAGCTCTTGACTTCAGAGCGCCATGTAGTGAATGGCTCTTAATTAGCGAGGCTTCAATATAAAGCTGGAGGAAGCCACCTTTACGCAAGCAATGCATAAGGACCCGTGTGAAGAAACACAATAGTCATTGTCTCCAGGCAATAGGTCGATTTCAAGAGCTCATACTGTGAGACTCGACTCAAACAAGCTAATTTCCTGAGCATTCAGTGTCAACTACCTGTCACATTGGTTTGAAATAAGTGCATTCACATTTACTGCCACATCTCTAAAACACTGGCTCCGTCTGTACTGAGAACTCCAGCTTTTGATGGAATTCGGTCAGATTTGGCCAATGCATTTCCAACGGTAAGTGCTTTAAGATATATTTCAATGCATTTAAATGCATTTCCACCAAAGGTAAGTAGCTACTGCATTGTGCATTGCAACTTTTTTCACAAAAAAAAGCTAGTTTCTTTTTTGACGCATGAACACGAACTAACAGTAATAATAACCAAAAAAAAAAATAATTAAATGTATTAATACTAGTGCTGTCAAACGATTAATCATTATTGATTGCATCTCTTGTTTGCATAATATATGTGTGTGTTTTGTGTATATTTATTATACACACACACACACACACACAGTATATATTTAAAAAATATTTGCATGTATTTCCATGTTAATATTTATACATACATATTATATTGTAAATAAACATATTTAGTATATACACTTTTTTCTGAAATATATAGATGTATGTGTGTGCATTTAGATATACATAATAAATATCATGCATACATATATTACGTAAACAAAAACGTTTATTTTGGATGCGATTAACCGTTTGACAGCACTAATTAATACAAAACGGTGCATGAATGCATTGCTTAGCATTGGTAGTTAATGCATTAACTAATGTCACCTAATGGGATTGTAAAGTGTCACCAAATAATATTCAACCAAACGACTGCGGTAGAAATAAATACAAAATATGCATACTTCACACGCGGATCGAAACGTACATCAGGAAAAAGTTTGTTTAACTCTGATTAAAATATTTATTTTCCCAATAGTGAACATAAATATATCTTTATATACTTCTCCAAAATATGTGTTTTACTTTATTATAAATAAAGTTTAGTATTGGGAAAAATAAAGTGTCTGTAGATGTCCCGGGGCATCAGCGGCATCCGCAGCCCTCCACCACCATGTCCTGGTAGTTTTTTAAGATCACCCGCTCGTATTCGTCCAGATAGAGCAGCGAGACTGGGCTCAGGTCCGTGGGAACGCAGCAGGCCCGGGGAATGCTGTTGTTCACCGAGTTCACCAGTGTCTGTACAATAGCATGGTTAGTGGAGTTCAGGTGGTCCGCCAGCGGAAACGGACACTCGCCCTGGCAGTAAAAGGCATGGTAGCCCGGCGGGGCGACTATCCAGTCGTTCCACCCCACGTCGCTGAAGTCCACGTACAGGGAATGTCTCCTGCAGTTGGCTTTTTGCTTCTTCCGCTGCTTGTTTGTCCGCACTTGCCTCTTCTCGCGAGAGTGCAGCACGTTTCCCTTCCCGTCGTGGCTGTAGGTCACTAAAAGCGGCCTCATTTGGGGCCATGTGTCCTCTCTGTCGTGCAGGGACCTGCTGACGCGGACGTGTCTTTTGTAGTCCTGTTCCGCGTGGTCCGGGTGAACTATTTCCACCACAAAGCCGTGGTTGGGACGCCCATCCGCGGTCCACCTCGTGACGGCGGGGCTCACGTCGAAACTCTCCCACTTGCTCAAGCTGTGCTGAACCAGCCTGGTGTCCAGGAGTCTCGTGATGGGCTCTTGAAAGGAAGCGGACGGTTTGAGGATCTCGTGAATGTTGATGCGGTGAAATCCCTCGCTGCCGTTGCTCACGACCTGCTCTCGGAAAATCCGCAGCTCTGCTGACGTCACCAGCTCCTCGCCCGGGATGGAGGTCAGGTTGAAGAGGAAACGCTGAGTGGTTTTTTCACTTGAACTGGACAGGTCCTCGGTGGATTCTGGGAGAAAACCAACGGTAACGTTTAGCTGCTTGAATCAAGGCCAGTTTCTTGTACTCTGTCAAGCATCTTGTTTACACTCATTGACAGGATGTGACTTTTACTGACCTCTTACTGGACACACTGGTTTAAAAGCGATAACTTATCACGGTTAACACAACATGATTACTTAAGAAGTGGTAAACTAACACAAAGGGCATTTCTAGTTCATTGCATGTCATCCATTTATCATTTACATAAAACTACTTGTTTGGTTTTTTTATTACTAGAAACTTTAACAATCTCTCTTGAATTGTATTCAAAAGCTCTTCACAGTATAGAAATACTAAAACCAATTACTTAAACATTAAAATTTGTAATTAAACTAAACATATTGCAGTTTATTTACTATTATGAATGCATACTGTAGGTAAAATACACCTGTATATGTAGAACTTATATAAACATTGTCATTTGGGGAAACTACAGACAACAGAAAACGAGCTCTGAACATCAGACTTTGTATAAATAAACTGCAATTTCCTCATCAGACGGTCTGCAGATAATCTTAATTCCTGTCAGGCGCGATAAGGAAAGAAAGCAGGAGTTTCGAGAAGGATTCCTCAAGTAAACGCTTGCTTACCATCATGGTGGAAGCTCCTGATCGTATTCGCGCGGCTGGCAGATCTTTCCGAGCCTTTCCCCAAAGAGCCCTTGGGTCTGTTGCTGTTCTGCTCCGCGTTCACCGAGTGCATCGAGTACAAGTCCATCATGTATTGCGGAACCACCGCAGACCTGCTGGGACTCGGTCTGTGTTTGAGTCCAAACATGCTCAGGAGTCGAAGTTCAAACGCGTGTAGGACGTCCTGAGACAGAGAGGACCGGCCGATCTGGGGAACGAGTCCTCTGGAGCCTCCAAAGAACACCTGAGTGACCATCAGAACCATCAGAGCGCAGCCGGAGGAGACCATGATCGCGCTAAACCTGACAGATCAGTGACGAACGAGATCAGATGGTCTCGGGCCAGGAGATGTGACCATATTCCGTGTTGGATCGAGCCATTGTTAAGAGCCGCTTTACGGAGGAACGCAGACCTGCGCTAGATCCATCAGGATAGGAGAAGCTCCGTGAGCCGAAGCCTGTCATAATAGTAGATTTGCGCTCTTGAAATAACGCGAAGCGTACTACTAAACGGACAAACGGGCGCACACTCCACCTTAAACGCAAGTAAATCAACTAAACCGAGTGCCTTCGCGATCTTCCCCGTGGGTGTACAAGTGCTTCAGATAAAGTCCAGTTTGAACTCCAAAGCGCAGCTGATCTTCTGTTCATGGCACACGAGATGATCAACGCAGTCTGGTGGGGGGGTCTTTACATAAATCTGCTCCTCTTTTATAATTCCCCCTTTCACTTAACTCCATCTCACAGATCACTGAAGCTGTTTATCTGCAGAAAGCCCTGTTAGCCCGCCTCTTCTTACACATATCCTACCGTCACCGCAGCACAAAGAAGAGCCGTAGGTGTTGAAACGGAGGGAAGTACGCGTATAAAAGTCCACTTCATTGACCAAACAAAAGTTTCTTCCTTTGCTAGGAGCGAAACGAGTCACGGCGAGCGTTTGGGTACGTGTGTGTCCTTTACGCGCAGTGCGCAAGTGTGCAACAGCGTATCTCTCTCTCTCTCTCTTTCTCTCTCTCTCTCTCTTTTCTCGTCTTTATGTTTAACTCTCTGATGTCATGACAGAATTCATCAGGGGTTCATGTGGACATACGCGCCTTTGGGGAGTTCAGAGTATATCTAATTAATTAACAGGGAAAAAAAAAATATACGGAAAGTTTCTGCTGCGTTTGATTCGCTTTATTAAAGCTAAGAAAACATGCTTGGCCATTGCATTTATTTCGGAATTGAATACAATTAATCATTACTGTATCACTAAGAATATATTTAGATCCCAAATGTTAATAAGCAACTTTAATGAAAAAATGACGCTCACTACCTAGGGCTCATATTCAGAGCCAGTGCGCCATATTGTGGCAAGAAACGGTTAGTGTGAAGCAGGAGACCGGGGCTGGTTGTCACACTTTTTGCTCCCGCCAATATTTGGTAGGGTGGGGTAAAAGTTCATTTATGTGAAGACACAAAACTTGAAGCCTATTAAAAACTTTTTAGAAACCATAGTGGGGCAATATATCACAAAGGAACAAAAAGGTCATCAAAAGAGCTTGAATTTTCCACGAAGGAACAAAATGGGTCATTCTACACATCGTGCATTTTTCTCCAGCCTTTACACAAATATTATAGTTGAAACACACACGTCTGGTCAGCTATCCTAATGGGGACTCTCCATAATGGTTTTTATACTGTACAGACCGAATTTTCTATTGCCCCACCCCAACCCTACACCTAAACCTACCCCTTACAGGAAACTTTCAAAAAACTTCATTCTGTGTGATTTATTAGCTTCTTTGCCCATGGGGACCTCAATTTAGGTCCCCACCGTGACACAAGTCCCCATGAGTCTGTGTGTATTCAGGTTTAAGTCCCCACCAGAATTTAAAAACATGTACACACACAAACACATATTTATAAAACGATGTGTTATTTAAACAATTAGACCTTCTTGAGTAATCAATATAATATTTGTTTTTAATTAATTATAATTTCAAGCACAACAAAACTGAATGTCCCCACAGCCATGTACAGCTGGAAAGGTCAAAAATAGAATTTGAAATACAATATGCATGTATTCATAACTACCAAATATGTGAATGGCATAATCAAACTAAATGCTGAATACATTTGATAAAATACAGGCTATAATTAAAACCTGGAGTTCCTCTGGGGTTGTCCCTGGTGTTACCATTTAACACAAATGTTATTTTGATATAAAAATCACACTGATGACATCACTTGACTTCCTATATTCCAAAGATCTATGAAAAAGGATCCATGTTAATTCCACTTTCTTTTCAGTTTTCAGAAGTATTCTCATCTCAAATTACTTCATTTAGTGAGTATACCATGATTGCATTTTTCATGGCAGTTGTCATTGGTTTTATCCATAAATAAAATCCATATATCAGGTCACTGGTGCAGTACACACAACTGTACAGTTTTTTTTTCTTTTGTGCATTTTCCTTTTTTTTTTCTGTAGCCGACTACATGTGCTAAAATAATACGTTTCATAAAAATATTTGAATATTGCTAAAGAAGGGAGCAGTGACAAAAAAAGGCTACACATGCTCTAAATAATTGCACAAAAAAAAGAGCGGTCATTATTATGTATTCATAAAGTCAAAAGGTAATCTAATAATATGGTCTTTAAGTTTAAATGTTTGAAAAAAGCACGGTCTCCCGGCGGGGTGACTATCCAGTCACTCCACCCCACATCGCTGTAGTTCACGTACAGAGAATGTCTCCTGGACATTTCTGTAGAATAACCCAAATATTAAAATGGAAAATGCAACAAATGTACAAGTGTAAACATTTTGCAAACACATCTGATAGGCAAGAACTTCACTATATGCACAATAGTCACCATTGAGTGCATCAAAAATGTTCATCCATTAAACAAGAACACATGTTGCTTTTAGGACTGCTTTGGTGAAAGGTTTTGATCCACTTTAAATTCTGACTAGTGTAATTTCATATAAAACATTGCTACATTTGTTTAATATCTACCTAAATCTCAGCTACAGGTGTTTCGTTTTACCAATTTTTATATATTTCATTTATTTAAACTTGACTTAGGAGGGCCAGATTCACCAAAATACTCTAATTTAGGCAATTTAATTTGTCCTTATAATAAATTTTTCAAACAGTGTATAACCCAGGGGCAATACATAACTAAAAAACTAACATTTCACTTATCTAAAATATTAAAAACGATGGAAACCATGTTAGAAAAAAGCAAAAATCAATTATACAGTAAAACAAAGTTTATTTTTGTAACAAATTACAGGTCTTGTGCCTCCACATTTCCCCACCATGTCCTCAACCATCCAAGAAGAACCATGCTATCATTAAACTATACAAAGCATCATTTTAAAACGTTTTCATTTTAATACGAGTTCATCTGCATCCGCACTCATCCACCACCATGTCTTCATAATGTCTCAGAACCACATTATCGTTATTGTCGTAATAGAGCATGGAGATGGGGGACAGTTTGATGGGCACACAGCAGGGCTGAGGCGTCCCTTTAGGATCAAACGAGTGGACCAGCGTCTGCAGGATGGCATGATTGGTCCCGTTCAAACTTTCACTTAGAGGAAAAGGACACTCTCCGTGGCAGTAATTGGCCAGATAGCCCTGAGGTGCAATGATCCAGTCCTGCCAACCCACGTCTTTGAAGTCAATGTAAAGCCTTCTGGGTTTGCACACGTTACTGGGCGTCACGGGTAAGTAATACGCAGCGCTTCGCTTCCTCCTGGACCTGCATTGAAGCGGATTCAACGACACCACCACCAGAGACGTGTGCAACTCCGGCATTTGAGCAACCTGTGGGTTTTCCACAAATGCATGCTCCAGAAGCACGTCACTTGAGTGCATCTCAACGTGCATCCCGTAGTTCTTACCTGGTTTTCTCCAGGCTTTGGCCAGTTGGGTCAGATTGACGTGCACAGAAGCGTGCGCACCGGGCCCAAACGACTGAGACAGGAGTAATTTACGGCTGGACTCGTGAGTTACCCCCTTCAGAGCGGTCCTCGAAGCCCTGTACAGGTCCACGCTGAAAACATGCGGTCCCAGGTGAGCCAGATCCTGTTTGAACTTCATTTCCAGCTGCGCAAACGAGAGTTGCTCAACATCCTCCAGCACCGACATGTTGAAAAACAGATGCTTTCTCACACAATTAAAGCAGTGGACGGCCGGAGCAGATATCATACTACCTGTTTGGGGAAAAACAAGCTTTGTGTTATGGTGCAAGTGGGTTTTTCCTGTTTGGCAGAACCTTTTGAACTCCGTAAAATACAATAAGACAGCAAGACGTGAACATGGTAGAATTAATAGATATTACCATTTTCCTGGTTGATTGATTGCATAAAGAGTTCTGCTTGAATATTAGATTTGAGTTAAATTTTGCTGACTTTTTTTTTTCTCTTATTACTTTATAAAGCAGGAGACACTGATGGAAAAAATGGAAATAAAATGTATAAAAGCAGACAATTGATATGAACAAACTTTTCTATAAAAACCTAACAGATATAGGAATATAACTATAAATGTTGATTAAGTGTTGCAGGATGAAAGAAAACTCATTTTGCGAAAACTGCCTTGAAAGACATGCATTTCAATACAAATAGGTACGGTTTAGTAATAAAATTAGGTGAACAGTATATAAACAAAGCCCTCTATTGAAATCTGTATGAACTTAAAACTATCAATTGTGGTATTTGTAAGTGCAATCAAGCCAAAAGCAAAAAAAAATAATGGCCTTTAAAAATATATTATAATTGAAATCTACAGACACAAACGGATAAAGTTCATTAAAATAAAAACCTGTAGTCTTATGAAAAAAGCCAAATAGCCCAAAACCTCAAAACTGACCAGTGCAAGAAAAACAACAACTGGTTATTTGAATTAAAGGGTGTAAGAGATGGCCTAAAAATGTTTAATAACTTGATTTACATAAATGTACCGCCAATACTTGGCTGTTGTTTGACCAACAATAATGATGTCACTTCCCGCAGGATGAGGTCATAAAGAAACTGTTTTGTGTTTGTTATGGGTTTAACAAAATACTAACATGAGTAGAGCTAAACTAATGGCAATTGCATTTCAGGATAGGATATAATAGGATTGGAGGATATAATATAGTGCGTGTTAAATTCACAAGGCCTCACCTTGGTCCTGGATGAACCTGACGATATTTCCTCGGACTCCATACTCGGACACCACGCATGGATCGGTGTCAGATGCAGAGCTCGGTTTGCTGTCCTTCTTAAACATTTTCCACAGCAGAGACGGCACTGGAGCCTGACGGGAAGGTTTCGGGCGACTCAAGAGCCCCATCGAACTTAAAAACAGCTTTTCTTGCACGTTAACATGTTCTGTGTGTATGAATGTAAGAGAAGACAGACTCAACGTTAAAAACAAGAAAATGTGAATCACACAGAGCATCATTGACGTGAGCGGCAGAGTCAAACAGAACTCAAAGCACACGCAGCCTTATAAACAACCTCTGATCAGCTTCAGATGAACATCCAGACGAGTGAGGATCCACACCTGAGAGGTGATTGGTGGAGATAACGCTGATGGACGGTGGGGGGCAAATCATTCATGTGCTAATGAATGCCTTTGATGTTTAGAGGATCTGATACAGTCACAAAGTGCTACATTTTGCCATAGATTTTTTTTTTTTTTATTCTTAATGACTGTAACAATTGTTTGTAACAAGTAGCAAAGTAACAAAGTCCTAATCTTTGTTTAATTTACAACAAATAAGGAATACAGTATGAAATGTGTTAATGAATTAAAAGGAATTTACAAAAAACCCTGCTTTTATGCATGTTTGTTTCTTTTGGAAGTACCATGAAAAACCTATGGTAGTACATGCTATGGTACTCAAATGTGATAATGCAATTTATTCATGGTATACATAAAAACTTGCACATACCAAAACAAAGGGAAAAGAAAGAGGGGTTCATTTGAAAAAGAAAAATATAAAAATAGAGACTTTTTAAACAGTGATGGTTACTTATTGATGAGTTATTGTGTTTAATTAAGTTGACTCAATAGTGGTAACACAGTAAGAGTATAGAGCTGTAAAATGAATGTAAGAATCTGATGTGAAGACATATTTGTATTTTTATAATCTCTGCTTTTGATTGCAGACAATTCTGAGCACAATCTGAGACATCACTACAGAAAACACTAGAGGAAATATTCAAAATATCTGTCTCTCCCGTGTGGGATTAACCTCTACTCTGATTCAGCTGTAAATGTTTTGGTGTGAAGCTGGATTTTTCTTGATTTTCACACTGATCAGACAGCAGCAGGGCATCAGAGAGTCCATGTTCTTCATCAGACGCATTCCTATAGTCAAGAAAAGACTCTGACGAGACACAATGGATTGATGCATCAGGCCGTTACTGATAACAGGTTCCTGGCTGAACTCTGCATTCCATCTGTTAAACTCCACCGAGTGAAAAATGGAGGGAAGCAGCTGGAAACAGACCCTGGAGAACACACCGTTTTGGAGTATTATAATATTATATATGTAATTATAATATCCCAAAATAAATCACATATATTTACAAAAATAGATAAAAAGAAATGTATATGGGAATAAAATCGTAAGCTGACAATATATGAATTATGTAACACATTAAATGTTTTCTATAATATTGTAAAGACTACTATTACTCCTAATAAATACTACAAAATATAAAATATATAAATTATATGAAAAATAATAAACAATGCATTGTATTAAATTACAATAAAAACACAAAAAAAATTCTTAAAACAAAGACAATGATTATGCATAATAATAATAACAATAATAAAAAAACATATTTTAAATAATTATATATATATAGTAAATAAAATGAAGTTTTGTAAACTGACAGTATATTTTTATGTAAATATTTATACTAAAATATATACACTAAATAAGATGTATTCAATCTTTATATAATACTACTACTAATAATACAAGTTGCTGCTTACCTTTTAAAAAACGTTTGCACACCTGATCTCAGAATCTCTGAACCAAAGACAAAAAAGCTGCAATTGTTAAAAACACATCTATGCTAAATACATGACATGCAAAATGCTAATACTGGAGAGACAGTTACTGGTGCGGTGTGAGGTTACAGCACGAGCATTGTCACTGAAACACAATATTCTGTGTGGTCTAGTCAGGATATGAAATACGGCCGTTTGAATAACATGACATTGTGTTCACCCCGTCATTCATCACAAACACACGTTGTGCTCTGAGGTTTCCCTCCTGATCTTCAGTTTCACACACACATTATTCCTCTAAGTGATGTAAGCTTACAACCGTCATGATGTTTTTTCAAACCTCACGTTTCACTCAATATGAAAATATATTCTGTGTAATGGGGAATTTGACCGGATTAAGCCACAAAAAGCTCATCTTTCACTGTTTGCCTTCCCCTTCAAATTATGACCGTCACACGAAGTATGAGTTATATCTCATAATATCCGAAAATAATGTATTTTTGTGCCTCTGTATATTTACTGTGTTGTCATTAAAATATTTTAATCCCCTTAATCTTGTTAAAATACATTTATATCATTTATATTAGTTTAATTGTATATGTCCATGTTTTTAATTAGTTTTAACCTTCAAATTAAAATAAAACTTGCCACCTTCCTTAAAAAATAAGTATTTCACTAAAAATGATTAGAAAAATGGTTTAATACATATTATATTATATTATTTTTTTATTTAATATAATTTTTTAAAAACATTTTAGGTAACAATAATAACTCTGATATTTGAATATATCTATAAATATAATTCAATACATATACATACATTTCATAGTTCATTTTAAATTAGTACAATTTGACAAATTCGGCTTGCAGTTCATACGTAGAATGATTATAAGAGTTGATGTTAAGAAATAACTACAGCTTTACTGCATATGTTGCTGACTTGACACTGGTTATGTTTAAAATGAATACTGCATACTACAGTATCAATATAACGGTGTACTTATAATCTCTCAAATAAATAGCACGTTTAAACAAGTTGAAGTTACTTTTGACCAATTAAAGAAGAAAAAGAGCAAAAAGTGCATATGCATTTTTCTCCCTTTCAATGTCAGTGTGACGGATAAACTAGAAACATATCAAAATTGTGTCTTCCCTGACTTACTATGTTGCCGCACGGTTTTATACAAAATATGATGACTGGGTTACTCCTTACTTGCAAAAACAGTATTTAGTAAGGCATTCTGAACATACCCAGTGTCTTCAATGAGATATTAGTGTGCAATTCTATTACTAACCACCATATGTGAACCAGACCTGCAATGAAAGTAAATAAAGACATAAGCTCAGTAAAATTACAGTATAAATAAGTATTGGTCATGCAAGTATACATCTGAGTGCTACAACACTGCAGTATCTGATGCAAGCCCATAACTGCTCCGAGCTGAAGAGGATCAATACAAAGAAGCTTCATGCCGTTATCTTTGGTTTGGATGTTTCTGAATGCTTTTATGGTTTACAGAGACGACTCTTGCCCCACATGCTCGGGGAATATTCATCTTTACCGTGTCTGTCTCCTTCATGAGCACTTCCCCTAATTACAGACCGAAGCTCCTCTAGACGTTACATCAATGCCACAAACAATCATCTGCTGTCTGGCCCCTCGCTGGGTCATCTGTGAGGTGGATGAAGAAGATAACAACCTTTATCACTGCTAAACACATCAGTTACACAGACCATGATGTAGCGTTTAGCTGACCGGTGGAAGACGGCAATGGGCGGTTGCTGGAAAGACCCAAAATCATTCCTAATCATTCCCGGTTTTGATGCGATGAAGCTACACGTTGTGCATGTGTTGCAATTTTCTTGAGAAGCAAAAAGGAGTACTTGCCGATTCGTTCCTGATGGCTTTTACATGAGCGGTGCTTGATTTCTGAACACATTGTGTTTCCTGTGGAAACAATCATTGGGATGAAAATAACATACATGTTTGGGACTCACTTTAAAACATAAACTGTCACTGGAGGAAGTGTTATAATGGATTATGGAAGCAACAGTTTCAGGTTAAAAACTTCTTGATGGATACATTTCTTACAAATATGCAACTTTTGTCATCTCAAGATGTTAACTGATGGATTGGAGTGTTGTGATGTTTTTATCAACAAAGATATGGTTTTGTTTATCATCTCAAACCATCTTGAGTCTCACACGGTGTATGCCTCAAAGGCAATACAGTACGTTTGTTGTGCTGAAAGCAGGTCTGACAGGATCTACACTGCGTTTATCAATAATGCAGTGATTAAAAGGAAGTGCTGAAAAGCAGCAGTTATCACTTTATCTACGAGCGGCCTGCTGAACGTCATCTGTGTTTCCTCTGGCTGTTTGAGCGGCGTGTCTTTGACTCGGACCACCACACATCGTTAACAATGTGCAGGATCCCATCCATCACACATTTTGACAAAAACCTTCCACACCATCTTCATTTCCCTCTGACACCGGAGGCCTGAAACCCTCACAAAGAGCTGCTCAACATATGCCGTGTTATGATGAATGCCGTCTTTGTCCTTAACCCTAAAGACAAACATCTTATTGTTAGAAATAAAAGGTGAAAAGTTGTAAAGTACAGATAACACTGTTGACCTACACATCTTTAGTACCTACAGTGTATGCAGTAATTCTGTCATAACTGTCGGCTGAGTGGAAATTGAGTGAATAATGCAAAACCGGCACCGAATGAGGATGTTGAAACAAAGATCACGGGTTTGATTCCTAGGAAAGTATCACAACTTTCCAAATGAGTATTATTGTGCATGGAGATATTTTGTTTTTCTTTAAACACAAATTACTGCAAGCCAAATGTGAAAAAAAATTGGTAAAATGTACAGTAAAAAATACGGTAACAACATTTTAGGTTTTACAATTTTAAGTTAAATTTTATTAACTAATATAATATAAATATACCAAGCTATTAAAGTACGGAAATCTGTTTTGTAGCTTTGAAATACACTGATAAGCACCAAATGCAGGTGATGATGAGAAAGTCACATGATGAACCAAAGCCCATCACAAGCAACTTTTAAATATAAACATACAGGGGCGTCGTAGTTGGGTGAAAAGTGAGACTCAAGCAGGGCCCCTGACCAGTGAAATTTGATTTTCCTTTAAATATAATTTTAAGATCACAGTAAATGTTGTTAACTAATGTAAATGCTGATATTTAGGGTAAATGCATTTACTTACGGGGCCCATGGCCACTGCTTGTGCATAGGGCCCAGAGTTTGGTGCTTCGCCCCTGTAAACATATACAGAAGATGTTCAGTATCATTCACACAAACACTAAACGCCATCATGGTGAGACTCATTAAACTCAAATATGCAATAAACATTCATTTAACAACATTACATGTAACATACAACCCGAATAAACAGAACTGATACAAAAAAACAGGTTATTTCAAAGAAAAACATAACATTTAAACAAAATTTAAAATGCAATGCAAGGAAATTCTGGGAATGTTTGGGGTTTCCTGTAAATTTGCCGGAATTTACCATTATCCATTTATCAGGTTTTTTACCGTTAATAATCACCGTAATTTTTTTTACAGTGTATTATCAAACATTGGCAAGGTAATGGGTTTGATTCCCAGAAAATGCATTAAACTGAGCAAATTTGTACACCTTCAATGCAATCCAAGTTAATTCAAAAGCATACTTTATCATAACTTCTTGTTTAATGAAAAACAAAACAAATTTCCACCAGGAGTTCTCCTGCTAACGTCCACTCACTGCTACCGATCTACACTCCCTCCAGAACTCTGAGAACCGCCAGTGAGCGACGCCTCATTGAACCATCACAAAGAGGCACAAAATCTCTTTCCAGAACATTCTCTCACACCGTTCCTGGCTGGTGG
>JAUMHQ010000078.1:699232-713546 GCA_032361165.1 Enteromius paludinosus
TACATACCTTCTATGTACATATCAGAGAACAATTGAAAATATTCTCTCAATGCATTCTATGGCACCTTTAAATGAAATCGATCAAATTCTGGAGAGGCTTGGAAAAATGTACCGTTTGGGAGGCAAAAATGTTTTTTTGACCTTGTGTGCATGTCAACCTGTTCCTGGGGACTCCTCAGAACTAAAAAATGAACATTTTATAACCCGTAATAGGGGCACTTTAAAAATACAGTGAAAACTGTAAAAAGGTGAAATGTTATTTAAATTTAGCATAGCCATTTTCTATTTGTATGTCTCATTTATTTCTGTGTTCAAAACTAAATTTTCAGCATTATTACTTTCAGAAATCATTCTGATATGATTTACTGCTCAAGTTCAAAACAGCTGTGCTAGCTCCCATTGTCAAGGAAACCATGAATTTAAATATAATATGTATTAATACTGCACGTTATTTCTATTTTACTGTATTTATGATTAAATCTATGCAGCCTGAAGAGACTTTTTCAATAAGACACTATAGTTTGATATTATTATCAATGTCGAAATCAGTCATGCAGCTTCATATTTTTGGTTGAACCTGATATATTTTAATTTTCAGCATTAATTCATGAATTGAAAGTTTAAAAAAACAACTAGTTATTTGAAATACATTTTTGAACATTACAAAAAACGGTCTTTACTGTAACTTCTAAATAAGAAGTATGAATTTCTTAAAAAACTAACTAAAAGTGTAAATATTAAACAGCTTTAAGGACTACTTCAGTTCATATGTACAGTAGGCACTTTCTCACCTCATCTCGTTACAAATCTGATTTCTTTCTTCTTTTGATTATTTTCAATACAGTTCATACTTCTCTCTTCTCCAGAGTCACCAATGCTCCTAAAATGACACACACACACACACACAGAAGCACCAGAACAGTAGTACATGAGTTGTGCATTATATTCTAAGTCTTCTGAAGTCATACAATAACTTTACATGGGGAAAAGACCCCTAATTCAGTCATTATTTACTGAAATGCTTCCCCTATTTCATTCACATTTGAATATCTTCAGAGGACAAGATGATGCAGCGGTAACTGTCCTGGTATCACTCAGCTGAGGCCGAAGTGAAGGTCTTGAACTCTGTCTCAGGTCACGGGGTGAGTGTTTCTGCTTGTAAGCGTGTGAGTGGGCATGCAGATGTTTGTGGATGTGGTTATGATTGAGCAGGTCCAATGAGTGAGCGCTGTGCAAAAAAATGACCATATTCACCATAGCTACCGCCAAAACACTACCGTTCTTGTTTACTGTAAACCACAAATTAAAACGGATCTACATTATACCACATTAGAGACACATTCAGAACTATTTGTGGGAATATTAGAACCACTAACTGTGTTAGCAACTAGTAAATGTGATGTTTGTTCGAACAAAAGAATAGAGATGAAATAATCAGATGTTGATATTGTTCTGGATTAATGTACAACGAAACCTATAAATGACTATGACATAAACAATTAGTTTCTTTATTTACAAAACAGCACGACTTTTGAACGCCCACAAATGTATTAAATGCACTTTGAATGTGAGCTAGTGTAAAATATATGCACTGCGTGTACAGTACAGAAGAGAGGGGCTGCTGAAATGAACTAAAATGAAGCGATGCTG
The DNA here is from genome assembly GCA_032361165.1 of Enteromius paludinosus. Lineage (NCBI taxonomy): Eukaryota > Metazoa > Chordata > Actinopteri > Cypriniformes > Cyprinidae > Enteromius > Enteromius paludinosus. Next base: position 700,883 of record JAUMHQ010000078.1, read on the forward strand.
CCCTCTGTTGAGCAAAGAGCACAAAACCCTGAGAATAAACACCTCCAGCTGACACCTCACTGTGTTTAGAAATGAAAGTTTATCACAATAAACATGTAATAAAACATGTAATAAAAATGTTTTGAACATTAAATATTTTATTTTATTATATTTTTCAAATGTTATTACAGGAGAAAATAGATATGATTAGACATTATGCACTTTACAAATTATGCATATTATTAAAGACAAATTATGCATAACCTAGACATGAACAAATACATTTTGGGTCACTGTATGCTTGTATTACTCCATGAGCTCTGAAATATACAGCATCAAAATGCAAATATAATCTCATGATAACTACATTGGACATACAACTAAAACTACTACTTCATATAAATATTATATATATATATATATATATATATATACTTTTTTTGTATTTGTATTTTATATTGAGGATATGAACACATCCGGATATCATAATTTTTTGGGGGATTGTAATTTCTGAGGGAATTTCTGGGAAAAGTTACTTTTAAAAAGTTACAATATTGCATTACTCCCTAGAAAAGTAACTAATAACGTTATTTAGTTGCTTTTTATTTAAAGCAGTGTGTTACATCACCTTTGTGTTACTTGCACATTACTTTTTAAATATAAGCAGGGTTGGATTATTTGTTTTTAATATAAGACGTCATATTTATAGCAAACGTACAAGCCCAAGAAGAGTCAGGCTCCGGCTGAAGGAAACTAAATTCACATCTGTAGAGTATAGTACAAGACAAGAAGGTAATGTAAAGTCATTTATGAGATGAATTAATGATTAATACTCATTCAAATTTAATCTAGAACTAGACTGTGTTCACATTGGGTTTCACATTTGATTTCTCCCAACATGGAGACAGCAGAAAAGGATGAGTCAAACCTTTAATGCAACTGGTGAAATCCATCATACTACTGTTTTATCAGCTGACATAAAAGCTTGCTTCACGTGGTAACATCTCAAAACTGATAAAGATTTAATATTACTACATATACATACACCAAAAGGTCATTTTATGGGTCAGATCAAGTAGAATCGGCTCCTTAAGAGCACAGCTGCACACTTTCACTCTTTGCATTTCAGTTTCCCCCAAAAACACTTGATGTGAAGTCACCCAGGGAAAGAGAATCCGTCATCACAGCACTCATCAGTCAAGTGTTATCAGGGAGACTGTCAGTAAAAAACGCAGGAGGAAAGACGTCTGTGTGCAGGGTGAGCATGGTGCAGGGTCACTCCCACACACACACACACACACACTCATGTTGGTCTCTCCATAGGCGTAATGGTTTTTATACCGTACAAACTGTATGTGGTATTGTCCAACACTGACCCTACACCTAAACCTACCCCTTACAGGAAACTGTGTGCATTGTTAGATTTTCCAAAAAACACTATTTAGTATGTTTTTTAAGCCTTTTGAATTACGGGGACACTGAAAATGTCCTCATAAATCACCTTCATATTGTAATACCATGTCACTATACACATTTGTCCTCATAAACCCGCACACACACACACACACACACACACACTAAACAGCTCAATTTTATTTCCACCTTTAATCAAGGTTTTAAATCTGTATTCGTATACCGCTCGGCAGATATTTAACAGAAATGCATTTATTGAGCAGAATGAACAGACATGAGGGAGTGGAAAACTATCGTCTGGTCAAACGCGTTAAACCTCGTCAGATATCAACTGCAATTAACTGGTTACCGTCCTCCCACTCCATCTCTGCATTCCTCAGCTCGTCCTGAGAAACTCACACTTAAACTCGACGCATTATACAATCCTGGATCCGAGGCTGGACCAATGAAGATTTGTGTGAGTAGATTAGAGACTTTATTTTGTTCACAGGAGCAATATAATAAGCATTTCAAGCCATTCAGTATGTCTCTGAACTGTAGCGATGCATTTTTTTAAATAACAAGGTAACACTTTACAATAATTAGTCATTAGTTAACAACATTACTTAACACGAACTAAGAATGAACAATACTTCTAGAGCATTCATTAATCATAGTTAATGTTAATTTCAGCATTTACTAATGCATTATTACATTAACATTAATGCACTGTGTGCTAACAAGGTAATGACGAATTATTGTTTTTTTATTAACTAAGACGAATAAGAAATATATGTATTGTTCATTATTTGTTTATGTTAGTCAATACATTAACTAAAGTTGACAAATGATACCTTATTGTAAAGTGTTAACGATAACATTTATGATGCTCTGAATATAAACTTCAAGGGATTTTTACTGAATGCAATTGTAACTAACCTGGAATGTTTAGATGCTCAAGAATGCTATATTTAGAGCGAAATATAACAATACATGATATAAATGTAGTTAATTTATTGTTTTTAATTTCATTATTTAATTTGCAGGTGTTGGTTTTTATATGGTTTTAGTTTTAGGTGATGTAATATCTATTTTATGCATTATAAAAGAGCTTGAAATATAAGTTTAAGGCATTTTTGTCTGATTCACTGACCTTGATTTTCACATCTGACGTTTGTGGCACAGCTATAGCCTGAGGGGGGAAAAGAGCTGAAATAAAAATATTTCTTGAAAAACTCAAGTGCTTTTATGAAAATATGTAGAGTAAAATAACCTGATCTGGTCAACAGATGATGCACGTGCCGTCAGTCTGTGCTGTGATGTTTTTCTGGACTGCTGTGTGTGTGAGAAGCTCCAGCAGCGCTAACGCAACACCAGCTCCATGCCTTCTGCTTTATATCGGAGACAACCCGCATGCTGTATGTGGTATGAAAATGCATTGTTATAGTAGTTCAATACAGTACACACTTCTAAAACGACCTATCAAGACCTATTACACTGAGTAATATTTATGAATTAATCTAATACTTTTATAAAAGGAGGAAACATATTCGACATCTTTGTTGACCCGGGAACAACATTGTGATTAGCCAATCAGATTTGAAGAGCCAGTTTATAGTTTATGTGAAGTTTAGGTTTAGGTTTGGTGCTTGTACATCAGTGTCGGTCATCTATCATTAAGATATGGTCAAGACCACATGTGGAAGGAACCACTAAATGGTAGCACTTTATTTTGATGGGCTCTTTTCAACAGTATGGTGATAATAAGTAGCTTTGCACCTTCAAGTTAACTAACTCTCATTGGAATATTAGTACAATATCTGCCAAGTGTTTACTGTTGGTGTCTCAGCAGACATAATACTGACTATAACTAACTTTGCAAGTACATGTCAACTTATTCAAACCCTAAATAGTCTACAAATGCTCTACTATGTGTATATGCAGTTCTAGTGAACAGAATGTGTGAAATGGACCATCAAAATGAAGTGAAACCCGCTAAATTGATGAAAAAAAAAAAAAAAAATCAATCAAAGTGACAGTAAAAAGATTTATAATGTTAGGGAATATTTTTTTCACATAAATGCTATTCATAAAAAATATGAAGCACAACAGTTTGCAGCGTTAATAATAATAAAAAACATGTTTTTTGAGCAGCAAATCAGCATATTACAATGATTTCTGAAGGAATAATGCTGCAGAAAATTCAGCTTTGGCTCGCAGGAATAAATTACACTTTACAATATACTTAAACAGAAAATTGTTATTTTACATTGTAATAATATTTATTTATTTATTTATTTAGTTTTTACAGTTATTCTAATCAAGCGAGCAGAAGACTACCTTCTGAAAGATTCCCCACTGGTTTCACAGACAAGGCTTAAGACCTAGCCTAGACTAAAATGTAAATCTGGACCGTTCGTTGCCAGCATGCTTGAAAATGTAAGGTATTAAGAATAAGTGATTTGTGTTTACAGTTCCTAAATCATCTCTCACTACAACCGCTTTAAATCCAACGACTCTGGAACCAAGTACAGCCACACCAAATCCAGCGACTACCACTCCTGCAGTACATCGGCTTCCAAACATGAAGTTCATGACCAAAACACCAACACAGAGTCCCATGACAGTGGCTAAAGTGGTGCACAAAAATCAGGAAGATAAACTGAACGCAACCCAATCTACAAACTGCACCTTTGACCCTTGCGTTGACCTCCAAGACACCTGCTTCAACCAACCCAACCGGACGTGCACCTGTCCCGGGGTGACCTCCGACTCCCAGCCTCCGGACAGACCATCCTCGCTCTCGATCATGGCGGTCACTCACAGCATAGCACTAGTTAAATGGTGTGCGCCTTACTCACCAGTCCAGGAGTACTTGCTAGTCGTCAGACGAGAAGGTTTAGCGCAGAAGAACATGAGCCTCAGCTCTGCGGTCCGTCAGGTGTTCATATCAGACCTGACGGCTGCTCACATCCATCACATCTGCGTTCAGGCTGTGAACAGTGCAGGATCATCAGGCACTAAATGCTCGTCAGTCTGGATGGGTTTGAACACAGAGGTGTATTTATACAGTCTGTTAGCGGTGTGTGGAGTCCTGATGCTGATCGTGGCAACGCTGAGCTTCTGTCTGTATAAACAGAGCAAGAAAGCACCAGAGGAGAACCCACATCTCACCCGCTTAATCTCCATCCACAATCCAGCCTTCTTCACCCCGTAGGAAAGAAGAGGAGGAGTGGAGGCGCTTACTTCTTGTTATGCAGCTGTGTTTGATGAGAATGATGAAATGAATAGAATATGCTTTCTAAAGAAATATTTCATCTGAGCTAATAGTTATTCTTAAAACATACCTGCATAGTTTGTGGGTGACATTCTTTGTAGTCCTGCTATTGGTTTAAATAGTTATAAAATATATTTGATTTTATGCATACACGAACTCAACCACAATCAAATTAAAGCATAAATTACATCTTGATAGAATCCAGAAATAAATTATATACCATGCAATACATAAATATCCTGTAATTCTGCATTAATTTAATTCTTTTCTATTTCTGTTTAACTGGTGTACTGTCAGTGTTATTTTAATGCTTGAAATTCAGTTTTTAATAAATATTGTTTTTAAAACATTTTGTTTATTTGTAATTTAATTATATATATTATATTATATATATATATATATATATATATATACTGTATATATATAAATAAATGTATAAACATAAATAATTTTATAATATATTTAATATATAAATGAATAATTTTAAATGAATATTTTGAATTATTTTATATAGTCATTTTAGTATGTATGAATTGCACAATTTTTGACAAATGAATCATTAAAATAACGCAATAAGTACATCAGTTAAACAGAGATGGATCACACTTGGATTGATACATAGTTCATGATTTATCAATTACACTATTTACGATAACTGCGATAAGTAACTTTGCAACTACAGTAAATGTCAACTATTGCAGCAGTCATTAGACTACTAGTAGATTGTCTGCTTTATAACTAACACTACTTTGATGGATCCACAACATGCTGACTATCGGAAACTTTGCAAGTATATGTCCACTTATTCTACTAACCCTAAACCTACCCTAACAGTCTACTCTGAGAGTTAGTAGTTTCAAATGAATGAAAATTAGATGACATGAAGTTCCTTATAAATTAGAGAATGATTAAAGTCAAAACAAACAAAGATAAAAATAAAATAAATAAATACAATGAATTCCACTGAAATGTTTAATAACTACTACTCATAGTTTAAAGGTCAGTCTAAAGCAACTACTTCAATGGAAAAGCAGACTACTTTGTTACTTCTGTTTTTCACTTTGCAATTCAGTCTTGTGCAATCTGGAATTTCCCCTTATCAATGTTTAGACTAATTTCAATTTTTTTGAATTTTGAACTTTTTTTATTTCTCCTCAAATGAAACAAAGATGCACACTGCAAACATGCTGAATGAGATAAGAAACAATCTATTGCGCTGACTGAAAAAGCTAGTTTCTAAACATCACATGAGCACAAATGTGTATCTGATGTCCATTTTTATTCAGAAAATTGACCCACAGCTCATTAAAAGTGATTTTAAAAAACGTTTCCTTTGGAGTTGAAAACCACATACCAATCAAAAACAATGACGCCCCATTAATTTAATATTGTAATCAAAAAATAACTTTTGCCTTTATACAGACTTAATTACAAAAGTAAGATGCAGCATCTATTTCCATCGTTCATTCATTAGTCAAATGTCTTGGTCAAAGCTCAATCTCAGATGACTCTACAGCTACTTTGTGTTGTTCAGCACCTCAACGGTCTTTTTACCGTAGTGATAGTAGCTGTAACCGGATGCTGCGGTCGTCAGTGCGGTGATGTACCTGCAAACAAACACAGCACATTCACTTAACCGGATTGAGTCGTTGTGGAAGAGCATGAGTGATGTCTGGAGCGCTGAAAGCTCACCACAGTGACTGCAGTAAAACACTGTCAGTGTAGTGAAACACAGGAGCAGCCAGAGACGCAGCCACCAGAAACAACTGCACCGCAGTGTTGATCTGAAACACACACACATCCTACTTTAACAACACAGTTTCTGCTGTTCCGCTATCATGCATTGGTCAAATTTCAATGATCAATATAAACATTAATAGAACTGAAACATTTATATTTTAAGGCCTAATCATCTGCATGATGAATGTATTTTATTATGAATTTAATAATAATGAAATTATTAAAATGTTTCAAGAAATATCACAGAAATTAATTTAAGAAAGTGTTATAATTCCTTTTTCCTTTGATTACATTTTAACAGAATAATTAAATTTTTAATGTTACTTGGCTTCATTTGATGTGCATTAAATATTCAAATGAAAACACTGAATAAAAAAAACAGTCAATTTAATTCATAAAACCGTATTAAATCATTACACATTTGACAATAACAGGGCCCTACGAAGATGTATTGTAGCATTTTAAATAAACTATTAGTGTATTAAAATAATAGTATTAAAAATCTAGAGTTCTATGAATCAAAAAAAAAAAAACCTGAAATTAGGAACAATAACTACATTTGAAAAAATATACATTTGAACAGTTTAGAGTCTTGACATATACATTACAACAAGATTAAAGTCCGTGTAAAGTCAATATCAAGTGTGTTAGAAGTTTTTCACACCACAGAAAAATGTGTTAGTAACCACCCAGCCAAATTTGAATGCTTAAAAAAAATAAGCCGTCCTCTCTGCTTTCAAACGAAGGGGGCGTGTCTGTTCCCTGCGTGGAAACCACGCCCACTCACGGCATAAGCTGCTGTCTCTCTCAACAGTCTTCCTCAAGCAGCTTGATTTGAATAAGGAGACCCAGCCCAATTGTTTTGTAATTTATAGCAACTACTTAACGTGACGAAGGCATGGCTAGCTAGCAAACTGTAGGATGTAGTATAATGACAGCAAGCGCTGATGTTTATGCGCTCTAGTTATTATGTGTGTGTTGGACTTGAAGCAGCACTGCGCAGAACGACCAGTGTTTGACATCAAAGTACAGGGAGAGCGACTCTCTCACTCTCTCTTTAGCTCTCACTGTACTGATGTCACACAGCGGTCAGTCTGTGTGGTCAGTGCTGCTTCAAGTCCAACACAGCTCTTATAGTTTCACCGGAGGGGCAGTGTTATGCACCTTATGATTTAAACCCGCCCAATCAATCCTGCAAAAACTGTTTAATGGTGTAAGTCCACCATTGTGCATCGTATAGTTCTCAGTCTTTGCAGCTTGTTTCAGCGACGCATTTCTAACCGTTATAATGGGTTAACAAACAATTCTTAAAATTGACTTTACACAGTCTTTAATGAAAAGAGAAATATTTATGCTAAAAAGCTGAACCTTGCTGATGAGTGTTGGTTTCAGCCGAGCAGTGGTGTAACACGGGTTGAAGAATTTACTGAGTGTCACCTGCACAGAAAATACGGTAAATAACACGGAAATGATTGATCACACAGCAATAATAATTCAGGTGTTTGGAAGTTCATGGATGCCAAAAACTGTTATTCCATGACCTGTGAAACACTAATAATGGAGCACATAAAATAAAGTAAACCTGTGTAACAACAAAACATGATTCTCGAAAATAGAGCGCAACGGTGCATGCTGTTTTTCAGAATAATTTCACTTATGATTCAGAATAATTTTTCATGATTATGCAAAGATGTAGTTAGATCACTTGCATGCATTTGATTTTTTTTTTTTTACTTTTGCACTCCATTTGGGTTTCTTTTAAACAGCTGATCATAGTGTGACAACAGATCAGGAGCTGAAGACTTACTGGAGGTGGCACCGTTTTATAGCGCACATAGAAAACAGCAGCGATCAGTGCTACATCTCTGGAAATGATCAGTGCTGTCAGCGGAGCTGTGAGGAAACACGAGAGAGAAGTCTGATACTGCTCAACAATTATCAACAACTGATCTACAAAGAAAGATAAACAGCCATTTGATTCATCTCTTCTAATGTTTTCTGAGCTCTCGAATGACTAAATATGGGCTGATGTGGCCTAATGCTTGTGGGCTGGTGAGCGAAAAAGCTGTTCAAACCTCACAAAGAGAAATAAAAGGACACCGCGAAACCACAAGCGTTAACCGCAGCTTCCTCCGGAAGACTCTTCCTGTTCTAAGTGCACGATGTGGTCGGCTGAATTAAAGGGATAGTTCACTCAAATACAAACACTTTCTGTTAACTCACTCGCTCTCAGGTGTCTCATTCTACAGAACGGTAGAGAAGATTTACAGCTGAAACCGTGGGCCTTGGTGATTCATAAAAATGCAGATCAGCAGCTCTCAGCATTCAGAGAGTTAAAAAAACAACACAAAATGAATACCTGATGATGTATTGAGGTTTTATGAAGATCAATATATCATCAGAGGTCAACTTTGTGTTACCTGATATGCTTCATTTGACTCAATCTCTGACTTGTATGTATTTTATGAGTCAACAAGGACCACAGTTTCAGCTAAAATACTCTCCGAAGAAAACGTCACCTACATCTTGAACAAGTGAACAGCAAATGGTCCTCTTTGGGTGAACTATCCCTTTAAATCTGGATCTGCTGGTCAATCATGGCTGTATGATCCGTTCATCTCACCTGGGATGAGTTGTGCATATGTCAGACTGACGTAAATAACACTGATGAGAATCTTATCAGCCAATGGATCCAGAGCGCTGCCCAGAGCTGACTTCTGATTGGGCCAGTTACGTGCAATGTAGCCATCCAACTGAAAGAGAAACCAAGGATCAATAAAACAACAATTCAGCCAACGATTAAGCACCACCGATCATGTTTTCTTTCATTTACCAAGTCTGTTGCTCCAGCAAGTACAAAAAGCCCCAGAGAGACTTGGAAGTACTGCTCCATGATTAAGTATCCCAGCACAGGAGACAGAACGATCCGGGCCATGCAGAGGTAATTAGGGATCGTCCATGGATTCTCATACTGCAGATAAACGACATTACACAGGAAAAAAAATACACATTTTCTTCATGCAACAGAAATACGAAAGCCAATTTGATTTAATGCTAAAATGATCATTCTTTATCAATATTTTTGTCACTTTCCAGTACAAATATCATGTGAACTAAACTGTAATCTTCGTTTAGAACTATAATTCTTTTTGTCAAATATCCTGTTCATAAAGTGTGGAAAAAAAGACATGAAATGCAATGTCTTGTTTTATGAAAAATAAATCAAAATTAAGCAGGTTTATCCTTTAAAGAACTTCTTAAAGTTGTAGACATAAAACAAATAAATAAAACAAAATGCATTAAAGATTGCACAATGTACAAATAAAATATTTGACTAAATTTTTGTGATTTAAAAAATAAAGAGTAATATTTGACTCATTTTAATTTGTATACAATAGTAAAATATTATTATTTTTTTTTATATATATATATATATACACACATATTTATATTATATTTGCCGAAAAAATTATTTTAAGTTGGAATAAGGTTTTATGTATTATTTGTTTGTTTTAATTCTATTGAAATATTACATTTTATTACAGCTTATTTATTTTAATGTAATTAAAATGTTATTTAGGCTTTGCATTTAATTCATTAAATTGCATATTTTTTTTATTTATTTTAATCAATCCATTTTCTCTCTGACCTTGTGGCCCCGGTGAGTCCCCGGACCCCAATCTGAAAACCCTTTTCGACCAAAAGTCAAAACAAGTGTAAAAAGAGATTGAAAAACAAGCCTGACTGACTCACCAGCTCTTTAAACTGGAAATGTCTCTCGGTGGCTGCAGATGAAGAGACAGCTTGATCTTCACCTTTTTCCCTTGAATCCTGTTCAGACGATTTTTCTTCCAAAACTGGCTTTCTAGACGCTTCAGTACAAAACCCATTTGTACCAAACAGACTATAACCACTGCTCGGAGCCCTGAACTGATGTTTAGATAGTTTTGATCTACATACAACAGAGAAGAGAGGGTCTGATCTCTGACAGCCTTCTCTATGAAGGTCCAGATCTGCTCTGCAGCTCAGAGGCCAGGAGCTCCAGCATCTGCTCTTCTTCAGTCTCTGAAGCCATCGGAGCTGTGGTGTAGTGTTTTTCAGCGGTAGGTTTGATGATGTTTTGTCTAGGCAGCCGTAGTGGCCGGTGGCAGCAGCGCTGACTGTCAGTCTGTGAGTGTGTCCTTTAGCACAGCTCAACCAGCTCTTCCGACAAGCCGACAAAAACATGTCAGCGGCTTTATCTCAGCAAAACTAGATGATGAATTTCCCCGAACTGTCTAGCCGAGCATCCAGCAGCATATTTCCAAATTAATTCGTTCATAATACTTTTTATTGGAGACACTCATATCTGTCGATCCACATGTTCTTGTCTTGCCGTGTTCTGATCTGAATGTTTGCGACAGTTCTCAAAAGGGGCGGGGAATTAAAGGGAACGCGCTTTAGATCTAAAAATAAGCCTGCATCCCAGCGAATACTATCCATACTAACTCAGCACTATTTAGGGGAGATAGTGTGGATAGTACGCACACTGGGGCGCAGGTGCGTTACATTAATTGCACGGTGTCTATAAAATACGACGTATTAAGTAATAATATAACAACATATGTTTTTTATGCTGGTGGTAGCGAATACCAAAACAACTATAAACAACAATTTGTTCAAAACAACTAAAGAAAATATACATCATTTTGATTGTTATTTTATTATTATTTCCTCGTTTAAAGGAATACAGCAATCATATGCATTTTGCTGTTGTTTTATTTTTAATCTATTGCAATTAAATTAATCAGCTGCACATGTGTATGTTATGTGGTCAACAGTAATATGGTAATATGATAATAATATGACTTAAACATTCAATATTGAACACAGGAGAATATGCTGAAGGGACACAGTTAACATTATAATAATAATACTAAACTATTTGTTTTATTTGTGTGGTTATTGTTTGATTTTGTACTATATACTATATACAGGAAAATACTATTTAAAGACAAATATGTGTATTTACATGAAAACAATTTACAGTTAATAACATGAAAATACTGTGTACACATACATCACACTGTATGTTATAAATATAACATCTTAATAAAATAAACACAACAGTATGACACAATAAGAGTGTTAAACAACGTAAGAGATGGCTGATTCATATGGTTTGAAGCTGATAGGCCCTGTGCCCTTTCTTCAGAAGATAGCCCTGCTCATTGAGTGCACTGATGAAGCTCTCAAAATCCACAACCTGAGAAAGCAGAAGAGGACAGAGTATTAAAAAAACTGAATGCATCATCTGACAGCGTGCTCTGTACTGTAGACGACATTCACCTGTATGTGCAGATCTCTGGCGAGCTGCCGTAGCTCCTGGAACTCAAACATGCTTTTGTTGGTGCGTTCAGCGAGTCTGTTTAACGCCGTGACAAATTTCTTGACTTTGGAGCGGTTACTCATGCCAGAGCCCAGCTGAGAGCGGTCAAAATCCAGACGGCCAAATTCATCAGAGTAAGTGTCGGCCAAGCTAAACACAGAAGAACACTTTTAGTTGCATGAGCAAATCAAGTCAACTATTTTTTTTTTAAATCAATTAAACAACTGAGGAAATATAATCCGAGACTGCCGTATCATTTATTTATTTATTTTTGCTGAGGATATACAGGTAGATAAAACACTGATGCAGTACCATGCATTCCATTATAGAGATTTGGGATTTTGGGGTGTTATGATTGTTACTTTATGATACAGATTTATTTAGACCCATATAACTATATAAAGTGCAGAGTTTATGAGTCACCTGTGTTTCATGATCTCCACAACATCCTCTGCATCACTTTTCGTAGCTTTTTCTCTAAGCTCAACACGAGCTCTGGCCTGCAGAGTAAGAGAATAACAATGTGATAGTCATTTAGAGACCTTAATGTATTATTTAGAGACCATGAAATCAAATGGGTTTTTTTTTAATCAGACTATATAAATATTTTATATATATATACACACAGTTGTGTTCAAAATAATAGCAAAATAATATTTTTTTAAAACGTGAGTAAAGCTCAGAATTCTTATAATATTTTTATTTCCATTTTTTGGGAACACTGCACATTATATTTTACATCAAAACATGAAGAAAAACAATCAATATTTTAGTCACTTTACAGAAAATGATGGAAAAAATGATATTGGGCTGTTCAAAAAAAATAGCAGTGTCTGCCTTTTTAAATGCAAACTCAAATATTTACTTCATAAACTGAAAACACGTTAAGATTTAGCTTTCCTGTGAAT
>JAUMHQ010000078.1:800448-823569 GCA_032361165.1 Enteromius paludinosus
TGGTGCTAGGTTTGGTGCCCATAGACTTACATTGAATGACTACCAGACTGCCACGGTTAAAGTTAAAAATCTTCGTTAGTGTTCTGCTGAGGAAACCTACATCTTGGATGCCATGGGGGTAAGCAAATAAACATAAAATTTTCATTTTTGGGTGAACTATCCCTTTAAATTACGTTGGTGTAGTATTGACATTAGTGGACTTTGCATCAGAGTACTGAAGCAAGGTGTTTGATTAACTTCTAAAATAGTCTATAATTTATATAAAAAACATTTCCACTCCGAAATGATTCATTTTTAATATATACTTTTTCACAGCAAAAATGTTGGATGTTTTGAAGGACACCTGATAGATTATTGAAACCAGAACATATAAGAAATGTGCTGCTTTGATGCAGACCCTGGCCTTTAAACAGGACTGTGAAATAGACAGATTCACACATTTACAGTATGTTGAGTTTTGGCCACTTTTCAGACAGAAATTCAGACTTTGCAAAATGCATTTGAGAAAGGAAGTAATCTGATACAATGCAGGAGGAGCTGAATGCAAACTAATGGCTTCTGAAGCAGACATGCAGCGATAGATTGGTGCACGTTTCAGATAAAAAGTGTAGACGTAGAGGACTTAGTCAGGAGTCATCTACTGTAGCAAGAATAATGTGTAATTAAATGGGATATGCTTTTATCTAAAGCAACTGGCATTGCATTCAGTGTATATGTTTTATCGGTTCATACATTTCATAAAAATCAAACCTATGACCTTGGCGTTCTGTTGAGCTACGGAATAGTGTGTGGAATAAAGCTCAAGCTGATTATGTTGGAGCTATTGGACTCTTTCTGGAAAGCACAGGAGCATTAAAGTGCCAGCTCCACTTAATTTATCCAATATAATGTAAACATTGTTAGAGGAATGAAACATCATAATAGATTGTGCTGTCTATCAAATGCAGAGTAAAGGACGTGACATGTGGCCAGGTAGTCAGGTGCTCTGCGCTTAACCCATCCAAGTGCGCACACACACACACACACACACAGTAGTGAGAAGTGAACAACCACACACACCCAGACCAGTTAAATCGAACCATACGTCTGCCTCATGAATCCAGAGTTCTCCATGTCTCTGTAAGTGTCAGGTCCAGTCTGCATTTCTAACCTCCATGTCTGTTTATCAAGCCCCATGTGCTGCAGTGTGGAAGCGTATCACTGACAGCTCGGGTTTAGGATGAATTATCACGGCTTTATCTCTCTAAACAGTAAAAGCTGCTCCTCGCAGCTTGATCTGCTCCTCCTCTCCTCCGAGAACGAGAGAGGCACCCATCACAATCTGACCTGATCCTGCTGCAGAAACGCTGATTAGTTCCTCGACTTAGATTAGATGCATTGATTTTTAGTTGCGTTTGCCAGGTCAAAGCTTAGAGTTAGTGATTTAGCGTTTAGAATTAAACTTCAGCTCATACTGTAAAGCAATGCATCACAGAGCTGAGCTTTCCTTAAATTGTGCAGCAGATGAAACGCCTAATGCATCTCTTTTCCCTTGCTATATTTGATTTTCTCATGCACTGCGTTATCGTAAGTGTGTGTATGTGTATAATTGATGAAATCTAAAGTGAAATATTGAGGTTGAAAGGTATCTGTTTCTAGACGTGAGAGCATGATAATTACTTCGTACTGGTGACATCTGTTATTTATGTAATGTTAATCCTGTTATGTTTATGCAAATTGGATATTTGCAGTGCGTTGCGTGGATAATAAAACTGTGAGTCATTTTTTTAAATATTTATGTTAAAAAACCTTCTGGAAGAGGTTAACTTCATAAAAACTAGTTAGTCAGTTTTTAAAGTGTGATTCAGACACGAGAGCTGTCTTTTAAGAAACCTTCCTTTGGAGAAAATTAAAATCCATGAATGGAGCAAGAGAAATTATGTTTAAACAATGTACTTCGAATTCATTTAAAGAAATAGACCTAATTAGTATGTAAGAAACTGTCCAAAAAATGAACACTAATTTATGAAAGCTTTATTTCAGTTATGATGTATACTATGCACACAAGTATACTGTTCATTTAATTATTATTATTATAATTATTATTAATATTTTTGTAATGTTTTGAAAAAAATAAACCAGCTTTTCATACATACATAAAAAAGTTTGGTGCCTGTAACATTTTAAATTTTCATTTTTTATGTTTTTGTAAGTCCCATATGTCCACCAAGGCTGCATTTATTTGATCAAAAATACAGCAAAAACTGTAATATTTTGAAAAATGATCACCAGTTTAAATAATTATCTATTTGAGTTTATTTCAAAATGTTATTTATTCCAAAGAAAGGATAATTTTCAGCATCATTACTGTCTTTTCTTTCTGAATTCTTTGATAAATAGAACGTTCAAAATAACATTTTCTCCAACTGAATTCTTGACATTATAAATATCATTACGGCAATGTGTCCTAGTTCAATAAAAGTATACATTTCATTTGAGAAAACAATCTTTCTGTCCTCAAACTTTTAAATGTTAGCTCACTAGGTTTCAGAGCAGAGTTAATAGTGTATATTGTTGTTGGATACATTAGGGTTCAATTATGAGACTTCAGTAGTTATGTGTGTTTTTGGTCATTTTAAGTTTGTGAGACTAAATGCTTCTAGCCACACAAGCTCAATTTCATGCATTATTGCTTTCCGGAACGTGTCAGAACCCGATTCCTAATGCAAGTCATATTCTGAGCATTGCCACAAGGGACAGTACAGCAATCATTAGCATAAACTGTCTTCTTCTACAGTCACTTTCCTGTTCCAGGCAAACCACTGTGATGGCAGAGCAGGGATTTGAAGAGAATCTTTTAGAAGTTGGTTAAAGTTACAGTTGACATGTAAAAGGCAGCTACCTGAATAAAATGGCATCTGTTTTAATGTCATGTGGGGGAAAACAACGCCTCCCTTTGACTGCTGTTGTTTGTTTGCATGCTTGTCAAGTATATGCATCTGCTTATATGGGGAAAATCGTACAGTTTTGAGGGCCATTAGACCAAAATTCTGCATGTCGAGTACTGACGCAAGTTGTCTTCACTATTCAAACCCATCTGATGCTTATGCTACCAAAACAAATCATAAAAGGGAAAAAAAAAAATATTTTCTGTGCATTTGTTACTGTGAAAATCTGGTTGCTGTTTCACTTACTGTGTACACTAATAGCAATAAGTTTGAACACTGCAAAAATGCTTTTCTAGCTTTAATTTTTGTCTTGTTTCCAGCCAAAATGTCTAAAAATTGTTCATTCAAGAAGATGTTTCTAGACAAATAAAAAATTGTAAATTAGAACTAAAATTGCAAATAAAAAACTACATTTAGGTGAGCTAATAATAAAATAAGTCATTAGTTTAATGTAGTAACTTAATTATGAAAACTGGTTTGTAGTGCAAACAGTTCTACTGTTGTTTTTCTCCTCGTTATTTACCTGTAGCGTATAAAATAACTATAAAATACGTATTTCTGCTGAATTTTGATGCATAGAGTCACATGATTCTTCAGACATCATTTTAATATGCCTATTTATTAACAATGATGAAACTCAATGTTTATTTTTGTGTTTGTATATGATAAAATTTTATAAATTTACCCAAATTTCTAATTAATTCCCACAAATTCCCGTAAGTTTCCATGGAAAGTTTCCTGCAAATTTCCACCCCTTTGCAACCCTAATTGTGAAAAGCATATAGATTAATTTGTAGTATCATATGGAGAAAAACATCTAATGCTTTCTATAGTTTCTCCTCTCTCACATCAAGAGCTGCGTGCTTGACTTAATCTGAGAAAAAAGAGATCCTACAATAGTCTCATTCAGACAGCTCTGGTTTATATGCATGTATTCTGACCTTCATGGTGTGTGTGTGGCCTGTCAGAGATCGCGCTCGAGAACTCCTCATCCTGTATCTATAGCTCTATTGTTATCGATTCACAGCTCTTTTGTTCTGGAAGGACGCATTTCACGAGCTCCGACTTTTTTCCAGTTCCACCGAGAGAGGAAAGTGCTCTCAGACCGAATTAGATGAATATATTTGTCTCGCCGTCTCACAATGTAACACCCACCCCCCCCCCCCCCCGTTCACAAGCACCTTTATAACGTTTACATGTAAACACAAAGAAATGAACATTTGTGACCCTGGGACCTCAAAAGTAGCAATAAGTATCAAAGCTATGTATGAACACTGTAAAAAATGTCCATGATTTTAATGGTACACTCCTGTAAAATATACAGTAAAAAACCATGAACTGACATTCCCAGAATTCCCTGCATTGCATTTCAAATTTAGTTTGAATTTGATGTTTTTCTTTGAAATAACTATGATTCTTCTTAGTTTTCTTTCTTATCAGTTATGTTTATTAGGGTTGTGTGTTACATGTAATTTGTTAAGTTAATGTTTTTTGCATATTTCAGTTACCATGATGGTGTTTAAAGCCTAAAAGGCAACCACAGCTGCCATTTTTTTACCGTAAATTTTACTGATTTTTTTTTTAACAGTGCAGCAATAGCCAAAAACCATTGTATGGGTCAATATGGTTGACTTCCAAAAATCATTAGGATATTAAGTAATCATGTTCCACGAAGATCTGTCTTCCACTGATGTATGGTTTGTTAGGATAGGGTAGTATCTGGCTTTTTTATTCAGCTTTCAAATGATCAAAACATCTCAATTTCCAATAATGGACCCTTATTACTGGTTTTGTGGTCCATGGTCACATTTAGTGTTAATTTAGGCCATCTAAGATGTTGGTGACTGCAAAAAAGATCTTTAACTGTAACCTGTTCCTTCAAAAAATGCAGTTACCAGCATTTTAAGAGTCGAAAAAAGCATATACTGTACATGCAAGGGAAGAAGAATGCACATGAATACAGGAGATTTATTGAGGTTTCTGTGCAAAAAACGAACATTATTACCTGTAATCCCTTTAAAATCCCGAAGGATGACTTACAGTGAGGTCTTTTTTTGTTTGGCACGGGAGCTGATGATCATGTTCTCCAGCATGAGCTCCTGCTTCGGAAGGAGCTAGAAAGTCACAAAGTGCGCTTGCCTTTGATTAGCGACCTAGAAATTGTGCACAAGCTTCAATATTTCTTTTCCATTCTGTGCCTTAGCTTTTCTTTGCTTTCAGTTTTGAAAAGTTTATTTCCAGGTTCGAATGGAAGAGCCTTTTTGGAGCCCGCTGTATGCCGGAGTGCGTTTTAAATCAAATGATTCATGCACAAATGTTAATAACAATTACAAATGCGTTAATTTTCCTTTAAAATCTCCCTTCCTGGTCCCGCTAGACTGCCCTGTGCTATTTTATGATTATGGTCTCCTCCTGAGAACACTGACCCACTTAAATAGAGAATAATTTCCTGCCATCCTTGCTATCCCTGGCTCAAATTAATAGGGAACATTTTAGGCAGATAATCGCGTGTCCTTTTCCTTTATTAGTTTGTCAGACGTCTGCAGAACAGCTGTCAGAGGCGTGTGACGTGTTGCTCTAATGAAGCTGAGACGCTTACACCAGCCAATTATTCAAATGACTGCACGGAAAGCCAACACATGAAATGCAGAAGTGACTTTGAATGTGTTTATTTTCAGAAGCGCAATATCCTTTGTTGCGCAGAACTGGGTCTCGTCGTATATCAGCTGTTGTTTGTGGTCGCTTCTTATTAGTCGTGAATACCTGTCGCGTTCACGGCGTCCTGCTGTTGCAGGGACTTTGGGAGTTGAAGAAGTTTTTCCAGCACATAAAATCTTTCTGCTTTGGCTTTGGAGATGATTAATTATACATAAACCGTGTCAGGTATGACTCATGCATGCACTCACCTTATAATTAGAATTTGATGAGCATAATTTCCTGGACATGAGGACGTTTTGGACTAATCTTGGACCTGAAAAGACCATCACTGAGAACATTGTAATGTTTACCAGTAATATTTGATCCTAAAATCTGAAGAAAAAAAAAAAAAATATATATATATATATATATATATAAAACCTGTTTTATCTCTAAAAATCTATTTAAGGGGGGAAATACAATTATAAGTTATTTCAATTTATATTATAAGTTAATTATTAATTTAATTATTTATTATTATTATTATTATTATTATTATTATTGCACATGCACCCATGTAAAATAATACAAATGTAATATTTATTATTAATAAAAACTAATAACTTGCATAATTACTACTACAAATTATGATAATATTATTTATTATTAGTAATATTTTTTGCCTTGTGACATTATTTTATTGGCACTTAATCAAATTTCCCCCCAAAATGTCATTACCATACTGATGTTTTTCTTTTTGATTTTAAAAATGGAAATAATAAATAAATGCATACAATTTAAATATAACATTTTCATGAATATAATTTCTTTTAATACAATAAATATACATATTTTTTTCAATGCAACATCAACAAGTTGCATTACAGTAATGAGTCTTTCTTTCTCTTTTCGTTGAGTTTTTATTTGTATTCTTTTGTTTGTCTCACATGCTGGTGGTTTTCCGTGTCCTCTCAGTATCTCATATTGTTCAGAGGTGATGTTGGTTTGGTAAATGATATTTTAGGTCAGACGGTCACAACCACTTTTTCAGCAGCCTCGGTTGCAGAAGTATTTTTCCTGTTCATTATCTCCATAGGGATTTCAAAACATTCTAGTTTCCTGAGAGATCACAATACAAGCACACAAGTGCAAAGATACAAGGCTTTTTAGGTCAAAATAAATCCCATGAAGCATTGTGAATGATGTAATCAAACCTGCTGCACCATAGTTAAATGCATTTGATATCTGAAGTTTTCCCCTAAATGTATACAAAAATCCATCTTATTGAGTGTGTATGGTTGCATAATTTAAAATATTTTCTGGGAGTGAGTTATTGTTCTCTTTTGCAGTCTGTTTCTATGGTAACAGCAACTTTTTTTACTTATTTAATTATTTAATATTTAACTATTTAATTCAAATTTTATTGAATGTATTTGTACATTTATTTATCTTTTTATTCTTATTTATTTATTGACAGTTTTGCATATGTGTCAGACTCTACACAATACAACTAAAATATAGATGATTAAAAAGTCACAAATTATTAAAGAATACACCCTTTACGTCTCACAGTTCAGATAGACATAAATAGAGAGATTCTCACATATTCAGAATTTTTGAATGAAATATGCAGACAGTGATAGTTTTTGGGATAAATCTAATGGACGAGCTCTGCTCTTTGTGAATGCTGTTTTAATTTTAGCCAACAAGCACAGAAAATATGAGGCGATACTTACTTGCTCTGGATATGATGTTTGAGCATGAACAGCTGCTGTTTTCCCATCTTTCAGTATCAGCTTCTGTGTTGAACTAACCCTTGTTTACAAAGCAGGCCAGCATAAAATGATTTGCTCCAATATACTGTATGACTTTTCAGCACATTTCCTTTCATTAATGAGATTCTCTATGGCTCAGAATTGTCTTTGGAGGCTCTTCATTGGTACATCCAAAAACAATATTCATAGTGTTTATTCACCAGTTATGGGCGGGGCTTGTGATGTCGCAATAGGGGGAAATCTGCTTCTAATATATGGGGATTATATGCACAGTATATAATCCCCATATATTAGAAGCAGATCGCTGCATTAGTTAACATGAACTAAGAATGAACAATATTTCTACAGCATTTATTAATCTTTCAGCATTTACTAAATCAGGTTTTGTTTGTTAACATTAGTTAATGCACCATGACCCAACATGAACAAACAATGAACGACTGTATTTTTATTACCTAATATTAGCAAAGATTAATAGAGTGTAAAAGTGTTGCGTTCATTATTCGTTCCTGCTAATTAAAACATTATTGTATTGAATTAAAATAAAGATGCATTTATTGTATTAAAATGTAATTGTATTACAGTGCTCAGAATATAATGCAAATTCTTGAGAATAATG
This sequence comes from Enteromius paludinosus, assembly GCA_032361165.1. NCBI lineage: Eukaryota > Metazoa > Chordata > Actinopteri > Cypriniformes > Cyprinidae > Enteromius > Enteromius paludinosus. The sequence goes on from JAUMHQ010000078.1 coordinate 808,407, forward strand.
GAAAAAGCTGTTAGGAGTAGGATATGGATCATTTGGGCGGTGGGAGGGGTAGAGACGTGTGTATATATAATCTATAATAATAAACAAGTTAAAAATGCATTCACTGTTTTCTTTTTTTGTCTCTATATATATATATATATATATATATAGATATATATATGCATATGATTTGTGTGTGTGTGAGAGAGAAAGCGAGAACAAAGCCTATTTTTAGTAATAAAAAATACATTACATAAAGAAAGTGAATGCTTTTATTTCCAGACTGTAGCTTTGCGAAAGGAATAGCTCACCTTAACATGAAATGTCTGAAATGAGCAGAAAAAGAACGTGATGGTGAGTAAATCATGACAGCGTTTTCATTTTGAGCTGAAGTATTCTTTGAAATCAGAGCTGTAGACATCATACTGATGAAGCTGAGCATGTGCCCGGTGGAATCCTAATGAAATGAGAGCGCTGACCTCTGCCCTTCACTTCTGTTGTTGTTTTTCCTTCACGCTTGATGATTTTATTCCTCCATTCCAGCCTTATACTTGCACAAACAAATAATTCCCCCCGTTTTTCTTCGAGTAATGACCGGTTTTGTCATCATATGCTGTGTGCTTGGATCTCAGAAGGTCTGAAAATCACTGTTTCTCTTCTTTCTCTTCTTCCACAGAGATGTTGAAGGAATTGAACCAGCAGCGGCGAGAGAAAGAGTTTACAGACCTGAAAATAATTGTTGAAGGCAAAGAGTTTGAAGTCCATCAAAATGTTCTAGCTTCCTGCAGCTTGTATTTCAAGGACATGGTGAAAAGGTTTGCTTTCCTCCCGTCCTTGATCTATTCTGTTCTTTTCGTAGGGTGCATTTGTGTCGCCTCCTTTTCCCTCCCCGTCTCTTGCAGGTCTGAAGACATCGGTTCCCGTCACAGGGCCAGTAGCCATTCTGTCTGTCCCACTGACGAATGTATTTCACTGCTGTGAAAGGTCATGGCGTCGGCCGATCTGACCCTTTCATCTCCGTTTCCTAAGTGTGCCGGTTTGCATTTTAATGGGCGGAGAAGTTCCATGACTGGGGCTCTTGGTTTTAAATGCTTTGTAAATGTCAAAACAAATGAAAGGCAGATTTTAGGGATGCGTCTGGCATATTAGATCAGCTCTGCTGTGTCAAGTGCTTCCACGGGATGTTCTAGTCGTCTCACTTCACCTTTTACCTGCTGCGACTCGCTCCGTATCTCGGCGGAAATTCACACACCGCTTTGAGCGCGCCGTTGAGATTAAGGGAGCTGCGCCGGTCGCGTTTACGCTCGGGGAAATTCTGTTTCTTGCCGACTTTGCCGTCTCGTATCGATGCTGATCTCAGCAGTCGGGTGTCCCGGAGCCGTGAGACTGACTGGATGTTGTTTACGAGCACAAACTGATACCGAATCACACAGTAAACGTATCAGGTGCCCTCCCGGTGAACCCGCGAGGCCAATTTTTGCAGCATGTTTACTGCTAATTTGTATTTTTACATGCTGTTTGCAGTATTGCAATTGTGCTGAAGCAAACCTTTAAAACTTAAAATCTTTATTTGCATGTGATATTTATTAGTTATCGTCTAACTTCTGTTAGTTAGCAGAAAGAAATAGTGGCAATGCGAACATCAAAAGAATGAAAAAAGTCTTTCCTTCTGGATCCTGTCTGTATAATAGGTCTTATCTGACATGAAGCAATAGAAACATTTAAGTTGAGCAGTTTATTGAATTTTCCGTACAGTTTGCATATGCTTTTTTTTTGCAGTTATCACATTTGATACATCAGGCTTTCATGACTCATATGATATAGTAAGAATATGGACATGTATGTGTGTGTGTATGTATATATATATATATATATATATATATAGTGTATATGCATGTTTGTTGAGTATTGAATTTGATCCAGCAGGCAATGACATCTTTAGCATTACAGCAGGTGTCTCTTTATTTTTCAGTAATGTCTTAGTAAGGTGATCCAAACATTAAATGCATTGTTTGAGAGGTGAACATTTTTCAGAATCCTGAGGATAATATTTGATACCTTTAAACATGACCAAATAAAAATTATGCATAATCAAGTAGTTGATTCGGTCTAGTAAGTGTTCATCTTGAAATATTACTAATAATAATATAAAAGCTATTTCTTATGTAAAGACGAGTGAACCATGAGCTGAAGTAAAGTAAAAGTAGATTGTGTGCTACAAAGTTTTGCCCATTCTGATCATTTAAAAGCCTTGAAGAAATGTGCGTATCATATATGATGCAGGAGGCTTTTTACGGTTAATGTGTTGATTGCACGCATGTTGTTCATCTAGCTCTCTCAGCCTTGTTTGAATTACATCAAATTCATTAATTCAGGCCATTGAACACAGAACAAACAGATGCGAGTCGGCTTGGCGTATGGCTGCATATTCTCGTCTCATATAAATCGTGATGCATCCACTCCACTCTGGGTCAGGGAATCTCGGCTGGTTGATTGTGAATTTAGTCCAGGTCGAGCTGAACTATCTCGAGAGCGGCAGCAATGAAAACTGCATTAGGAGCAATAACTCAGAAGTTTGATCTCAGTGAAGCACAAAATGTGCTGATACACCTCGCAAAGCGATTTGAGTTCCAGCGCCTCTGGAAGCACAGAAACTAGAGGCTCTGAATAGGGAATTTCACACTCTTGTTAACGTCTAGAGTCTCTTTTTTTTTAAACGCAGAGGAAGCTAGTGTTTCTGTAAAACCTAGTGAGATACTAAGCCAGCATCCTGACTGATCCGAAACACATCACGCACACGCAACTCAAAAATCTATAGAATTGATTTTGATGCGTAACCATTCATGGTTCAAAAAAATGTATTGATTTATTTATAAAATATTTGTTTCTAACATCATGCAATCATTAAGTAATGTATAAATTCACTCATATTTTTTCAGAATTATGTTTTTTGTATTGATGCATTTCTGCCTTTTATATTTATGCGCTTTTGAATTTACAGTATTTATGCCATATGCATACATATATATGTATGAATTTAATTATATTTATGCATGTGTATTTATGCATCAATTTATTTGCATTCATTGCAATTATTAATTAACATTTATTTATTTACACATTTATTTATATATTATTTATTAATATAATTATGCATTTATGAATTTATTTAATCATTCATTTATTTGTATTTAGTTATTTTTAGTGAGTATATATTTTACACACTATCTATTTAAATCTTTTTTTTTTTCCTTTTCTTTTTTTTTTCTTACTGAGCTTGTCGGATTGCATTTTGGGATTGCAACCTAACATGCATTCTGGGATGGCGTTTTGGAAACCAGCATAATCGTGCACATATGATGCCTGAAGGTGGCTCATTAGGTTCCAGAACAAAACCATACAGAGTCACATCATCGCCATTCAGACGAAAGATACATTAGCCCTGTGCAGTTGTATGTCTTTTAACAAAGTCGAAAATATGTAACCTTGTCAAGCGGTATTAAAGCAATACGATGCACCTGAACAGACAGTTCAACCTCACAGAGTTCAACTGGAAAGTTCAAGCTGACGTTTATGTGCCTTTATGTACATAGAGCTGTCTGTCGGCTGAAAATTCATGCTACATTAAATCGAGAGCCAACAGCTTTGTTCGGCGGAAGAAAATCAATGGCGTGTCATGATCCATAAAGCAGCAGCATACTAAACTGTTCAAAAAACACTCTTGCATTATTAATTTCTCATGCATTTCTAGCGGGAAAAAAAATCTGAACGCTCTTACAATATTTCAGCATGATTATTTGCTTGTTTACAATTCAGATATGCTTTATTCAAAATTGACTTGTCTTTGAACTTTAAGGGAAAAAAGGCCTATATGATGAACATCAAATCTGAACGAAACATTGATCTTAAACATGATCCACACATCGGGCTGTAATCTGAGATTAATATCAAAGATGTCTGGCGGCCCTTTAATGAGCAAATCAGGCTGTCGTTATCAGGGCGCCCGTCATTTATATCAGTCAAACGGACCGTGTTTATCTAATCGTCTATAAAGAACACCTGCTGTATTTGTCGTTCTCAGAGAAAACGTGCATTAAAAAGTGATTCATCCATTTAGCAAATCATGCACTAAGTGGATCTGCCTTTGGATGTAATATATAGCCATTAATGCTGCCTTGTTTGCATCGATACAAGGCAACGCTGCTTATGAATTTCACAATATCTCCAGAGATTCGGCCTGTACGTCCGCTGGATTTTATTGAATATTTGTGCTTTGTTTCTGGCAGCGCATCCATCACGTTACCACTTGCTGAATGTTTTCACGTATATATTAGCATAGACACTTGGTTATTAGTCTGAGACGGATAGCTGGTGTTGAAGAGCCCACTTTAGTTTGACAACTCTTGATTTGTTTTGTTCTATTAAAACGGACACTTAACTCAGAAGCTCTAGTGGTTTGATACCCACTTTGTTGCTGCTTTCTTTAGATCCTCTTAGCATTTCTTTTTTTTCTTGTCTGGAAGAAGCAATATAGACATAAGCTAAAGTGCTTTTTTTTTCTTTTTTAGAAATATTGTGGAGCTAATATAGTCCATTGTTTGGAGAGTATAATCACAATAATCATGATAGACAGTTATTATTGGTTTGCATTAATTAATTTATTTCTTTATGCACATGCATTTATTTTGATTTCATTTTTATTTCTTTATGCATTGATGCAATCATTTCTAGAATACGTATTTATTTGTAGAATTTATTTATTTACACATTAATTAATTGATGCATTTATTTCTGCATATATGCTTTTTTTTGTATTTATGCATACATTTTTATTTATTTATTTTTTTCAGCTGGTCGACTTTGAGGTTTTAGCAATAGTATTTGAGAGTTTTGCAGCTAAAGGACATGTAATCCTTTTTAGGCTGATGCATGATCAGCTAAAGATAAATGATGCATAAATCATGGCTAGAAAAGTAGTTTCACCTAAAACAACACTTTATCGTTTAAATAACACGTTTGTGCTGAAGATTTCATGAAAACAAGTGTGGATTAAACCGTGCTGTGGTGTGTAATCAGGTATAATGTTGTGGGGCAATCTGCATGTGATGTCAGCAAACACAGGAACAAAGCAAGCACTCACATTAAGAGATTTTTCAGACAGCTTTTTCTCTCAAGGACGTAGGCAAATGAGTGTGCTCGACATTTCCTGGAAAATGGGAAAAATGGAAATTGTGTCTATTTTAGAGACCCCTGTCATTCTTAAAAGGTTTTCGGCCCCTTTGATTGCCGTACTTTCATTGCTGTATTTTCCCAGTCTAATCAATATAAAAGTCGTAGTCAATGGATAAAAAGAGAAATTCTGATAACCAGACATATGTTTTACTTAAGGAACAAAATATGGCCAAAAAGCTATTTTTCTGAGCACAGATTTGTTGTTTGACTTATTCATCCATGCATGCGTTTATTTATGAATTAATTTAGTTTCCATTTCATTTTTATTATGCATTTCTTTTTATTTGTTAATCCACAATTTTTATTATGATTACAAATATGTGTGGCCAAAAAGTGATTTATTTTTTGCATGCATTTATTTATGGATTTATTAATAATCATCATTATTTTCATTAGTTTTATTTTTATAGATAAAAAGATATATATATATATATATATATATATTTATCAAATCATGCATTATCATTTTGTACAATATTGTATATGTAAAATATTTTATTTGTTTAGAATTGTTTATTTATTTATTTAAATTGCAATATATTCTGGGATCTCTATAAGGAGTACATGTGATGCTGCCTACGAATATATCCACAAGAAGCATTCACATACATACCGTATTATGCAACTGTTTTTCCCCTCTTTGAGTGCCATATTTTCATCACTGTATGGTCCCAGTGGAATCAATATAATAGTGATTAGTGAAAAGAGGTTTTTGATAACCATATAGATTAAATATGACATGCGATCATACTCGAGAATACAATTCTGGCCCGAATGCTCTTTTCTGAGCAGCAGTGTTTATGGAAATCTAATCTCAGGGACAGAGGGAGGGCTCTTTTTCTTTCCCACCTCTTAATGGTCGACTACCTTTTTTGCCTTTTCTTTCTTAATATTTCTCCTCCTCCACTTACACCTGACAGCAATAAACTTTGCATTTTTGTTTTTCTTTTCAGGAGTAACGTTTCTTGATTTTTCAGCCACCTCCAGAGACACTTACCTCACCTCACCTCACCTCATACTCTGCCTTTTGCCTCCTCCAAGTCCAAGCTCTTATAACGACTAATGTCACCGTTCGTATGCAGAACTCTGTTTTGGCAGGTGTTTGAAAGTAAATCCACGTCCCAGTCATGGAAATGGTCCATTTCCCTGTAGGATGGCTGCTGGTTCCCTGTGGCAGAACTGATTTTCTACCCCCTCCTTTCCTTCCCTGCTTACACCACGCTTTCTGTCTGTCTGTGTGTGTGTGTGTGTGTGTGTGCGTGTGTTACATCTAGCATGCATTTATCTGTTCTTATTTTGCAAATGCCTAAAATTTTAAAGAAACAGTTCACCCAAAAATGGAAAAAATGCAGATGAGTTTGTTTCTTCATCAGATTTGGAGAAATGCATCAGTGTTTCAGCAATGGATGCTCTGCAGTGAATGGGTGCCGTCAGATTGAGAGTCCAAACAGCTGATAAAAACATCACAATAATCCACACCACTCCAGTTCATCAGGTAACACCTGGAGAAGACAAAAGCTATGTGTTTGTAAGAAACAAATCCTTAAATTCATTAATTGGTTTTTGACTTCAAGCCCTTGCTTTCATGCTCCATCCATAATCTTGCTTTCTCCAGTGGAAAAAGTCATCTGGTTTGAATCAGGAGAGAAATCTGCACAGATCAAGCACTGTTTATGAGTGAAAACAACCCGAACAGCTCTAAACAAATATGTGGCTGGACTTTGAAGTGAGACGACAGGAGATGGACTTTCCACTGGAGAAAGCCTTATTATGGATTACAGTATATTTTGACCAGAAGCATAGGTTTAAAGTTAAAACGTCTTAATGATGGATTTGTTTCTGACAAACATGCAGCTTTTGTCTTCTCCAGATGTTAACCGATGGACTGGAGTGCTGTGGATTATTGTGATGTTTTTATCAGCTGTTTGGACTCTCATTCTGACGGCACCCATTCACTGCAGAGCATCCATTGCTGAAACACTGATGCATTTCTCCAAATCTGATGAAGAAACAACCTTATCTGCATCTTGTTAGGCCACATTTTAAGCAACCTTTCATTTTTGGGTGAATTACTCTGTGTTCAAGGAAATATCATCTGTTAAGCTAAACACTTAATTTCTCAGTTTTGGTGTACTGTAGCATGAAATTGCACCCATGCTTATATGATCCATTTTAAAACACAACTCGGTCTGGCAGAAGTGTTTGTCCTCTTGAAACACACACACAAACACCCTTCACATTTTCTTACTTCAAAGCAGGTTTTCTTTTTTCTTTCACAATTTAATTTGCTTCTGATAGTGACTCAGAAATGGCACACTTCACCTTTAATGCATGCGTCTGGAGCAGAATAGGAAGCGTAAGCCGAGGCAGAAGAGAAGGTTATCATCATTATTATTATTTCCACCTCGCTGCCATGTCTAAGCACTTGTTGGACGTGGTCGTCCATTAATGGAACATCATTATGAGCTTTTGTTTCTCCAGACACCTTTGTCTTTTCGCAGCGCCCCTGATAATTGAGCTTTATAGGTTTAGTGTCTAAAGGCATGCACCTAAACAATGGCAAAAGCAAAGCCACAGTGCGTCCGTCTGCCAATCAGCCCTTAGCAGATACGCTAAGCCAGCAGCCCTCTTCTAGACGGAGAGCAGCTCATCTCAGCAGCCAGGCAATCTGCACTCTCCATATGCCTTTAAACATGTATTATGCATGAAAATGCATAGCAGCTCACTCAAGTTTCCCCTCAAGCGGTGCTGTAGAGAAATGCACAGACTTGACTTTGAGTCACACTCGCTGAACGGCTTTAGTTGATGCTCTTCCAAATGAGTCCATCTCACTTTGCGCTGCTTGATAGGTTTTTAATTGTTTCTTAAAGGGGTAGTTCACTCAAAAACTAGCCATTATTTAATCAGCCTTTTGCTGTTCCATACGCTGCTATTTTTCGGTGTAAAATTATTGTAAAATGTTTATGCACTGATGTAGTAGTGACCCTGTTAAACTCCAAAAAATACCTTAAAAGTAGTCCATACTTTTGAGCAGGGTTTTTTATTAACTATTATATTTCTTATTAATTCTTGAATTGGCTTTTAGGTTTGCATATTCAGTTTTCATTAAAATTTTTAGCAACCAAAACTTTTTTGTTTGTTTCTGTATTTTTATTAGCATTATTTGGTTTTAATTAAAGTGCATATTTATTTTCTTATTTTATTTTGTAGCATTTTGTATTTTTAATATTTGTATATCAGCTTTATTTCAGTTTACAAAAATAACAAAAGTCAAGTTAATACACAACATTTTTAATTTTTTTATTTTGTTTTACACTTTTCATAGCTAAAAATTTAAATTAAAATGAAAAATCATTTTTTAAAAATGTAATTTAATTGTGTATTTTTTATTTAGGTTTAATTAATTAAATTTTAATTAATCATTTATTTTTTTAGGTTTAGTGCTACTTTATTTCAGTTATTAAATAAAAATTAGGTTTTGTTTTTTTTTTCAGTCTTATTTCATTTAATTATTGCAATTTGTACTTGCATTTAAAAAAAAAAAAAACATTTATTACAGTTATACTTAACATCAACATTGTCCTGATGTCTATAAATATTTGTCAGAGGAAGAGGCCGATTTGTTATACACTGAAAATCACTGCTATTTGAAAGTGACACACAAGCTCTGCAGGTTTAACCTTCTTCATATTGTGTCCAGGTTATCTGGAGAGAACAGAAACGGTGAGAAGATGCAACTGACAATGAGCAACATCAGTTCAGATGTTCTGGAGCTTCTCCTTGAGTTTGTTTACACCGGCTCCCTCATTATCGACTCGGCCAACGCCAAGACCTTACTGGAGGCGGCCAACAAGTTCCAGTTCAGCACTTTCTGCAAAGTCTGCGTCTCCTTCCTCGGTAAGAACCTGACAGATGAAACGTTTCCCCAGACATTTCACCGAAATCGTGCAACTAATTCAGTCGCTAAATCGGATGCATTCAATTCAGCACTGTATGCATTCGTTTCAGTTCCAGACATATTGTTCTGGAAAAAAAAAAAATTCCATCATGTCTGGTCAGAGAAGTAATGAAAAAACAGTCAGGCTTTTGGTGTAAGTAACCTTGAGTAACATTGTAAGAGGGAAAGAGGTAAATGCAGAACATGATTGTAGTTCTCAATCTCTCAAATTATGGTAATTTGGTTTCTAATGAGTTTGTTTTTGTTGGTACTCTAAAAACTTGGAGTAATTTACTGGAACTTCATGGTGAAGCCGTGAGGGAATACGCTCATTATTCATTCTGTCAGTGTCTCACGCTCTCTTTTCGGATTCTGTTTCCCCTTTCAGAGCTGGAGGCTTGTGTTATGTTGATTGACACATGAGCACAACACACACTCTCTCGCACACACACACACACACACTCTGCTGTGGACTGAAGTGAATCAGAAATACAGTTGCTCATTACAGCAGTTGTAATGACTTGCGAATCAGACATCTTGCCGCTTGATATGCGGTAATTTCTAGTAATCTGAATATGTGTCGTAATATTTTAGTCAGATATTGCACCAGGAGCCAGACTCTGAGGAGTCAATCCGTACATATTTTAGCATGTAGATCCTGACGGGTGGCTGGCCACCATTCATGACTGATGCGGTTTACTGTACATGTCAATTCAGCTGATGCTTGCAGGATGCCGGCTTATAATTTAAATTTGATCTAGAAATTGAACTGGAATTAATAAATGCTTGTAGGAGTAGTTTGTATTTGTGGTTTTTAAATTATGCCTTTCAGCATGAATTACTCTGCTCTGTGTCTGTATAGATATATATTATTTATCAATAAATATTAATATTTATCTACATTATATTTTTTATATTTTTATATTAATATTTAAATATATTTATTAATATTTATTTATTATTATGCCTGTGTATATAATATTTATATTTCTGTATATTTATAAATATCAATTGTATTTATTATTACTTAATTATTATTAGTTATTAATTTAATTTATTTTATTTTATTATTTAAAAAAAAAAATTCTTTCTTCACTAAGCCTGTAATTTTTATGATAAATGTATAAATAAGTATAATTTATATACTTATAGTATAAATATTTTAAATAGAATTCTAGTTCTCGTTTGTAGTTTTTATAGAAGTGTTACTTTTCAGCATACATATGTCTCAAAATATGATTAAAATTGTTTTAAAATGTTCAAACTTCCACCTGTACACCTGTAATGAAATATAATCATACCTGAAAAACTAATAGATTCAGTGATATTCCCTTCTCACGTTGGAAACTGAGCTTTCACACAGACGCGCACACATCAAGATATCTCTGCACGAGAAGCTTTTATTAGACGGGGAAGAGTGTGGTCTCAAAAATAAAGATGAAGTTCATCTCGTATCTCTTTGAATGGAGAAATATTCCCCAAACTGTTCACTAAGCGTGCGATTTAAATTTCATATTTAACCAATGAAATCCGACAACACCTGTGTAATAAATTGTTGTTTCTTTTGCTCAAATAGCATTATAAATAACTTATTTCTCAGGCCTGATCAGACAGTGTGCATGTGCATGTCTCAGAACGCTGTTTCTATAGCAACCGGAACTTCTAAGGGTTGATGCGCTGACTCTACAGATGGTGGATTGGCTCTTTTATTCAGAAGGCGGGGCTTCCTGCAATTGTTAAGCGCCTATTCAAAACTGTCTTGGGTATTCTATAGTCTTTGGTGATACACAGTGTGCCGTATCGTGAATAAAAACACTGCTGCTGACCAATCAGAATCATTTGCTGTTGATAAGGCGGGTTGGAGGAATGTGAATAATGAGTTTAGCTTTAGAATCAAAAAGTGCATGTCGGTGGCTTTGACAGCTCAGGTTTGTGCTTCTGTTCCCATGAACCCCTGGGACCCGGAGCTTTTTAATCTATCAGCACCTCAACACCTATGAAATGACATTCTCTCCTGCAGGGATCCGCTGGAGTGCTCCGTCTACTTCAGTATACAAAGTTAGAAATGAAAAGTCGAAATGTGCAAGACTGACTTGAGACGCTCTTGTTAGCGTGACCACTTCAGATAAGCGATGTATGACACTCGAAGGCGTATGAAAAGTGAACGCTCTCCAAAAGAGATTCTTCTTCAAGGTTTCATCAGCGGGAAAGAGTTTTGAGTTCTTACACATTTAAGATGGTGCATTGAAATATTTGGTAATAGAAATCGAAGCCATTTACGCTTTCACAGGTGCTTTCATTTCACATAATTGTGTTTTGAGTGCTGGGAGACGTGTATGAGTGGAGTTTTCTTTTCACTTTAACCCAGAGCTTGTCATACACTGTACTGTACGCTTGATACAGGAAGAATAATGCTCACACCTGTAATTTCACCCACTTAAAACCCACAATTATTTACTTTCTAAAATGTTAGTAAATTAATAGTAATTCAAATGCACAATAATATGAAATAAGGATGTGTTGAGAAATGTCATTTTAATGCATTAAGTTAAATGCATAATTTTAATAAAGTTCATACAATACATGATATATTTAGACAACTATTAAAAACTATTTGTTTTAGATGCAGATTGCAGAAAGTGATTAGCATATCAAAAACAAACATGAGATTTATAACATATAATTTTGTATTTAGAAAAAAAACTTTATTTATATAATTTAGCATTTATTGTGGATAAAATATCTATTCTACATTCATTAACAATTTTTTAAATGGTACTTAAAGAAAGTCTGTTAAATTATATATATATATGTAATAATTAATTGATTAATTAATTAATTAAAATTTTTCTAATTAGTTTGTATTCATAAGTAATTTTTTATTATTCATTTTCATAATAATTTTCATTATATTATATTATATAATATATTTATTTTTTTATTTTCATGCATTCTGCATAAGCTTTTATGCATTGTATAAATTATATATATATATATATATATGCGCACACACACACATTATACATTTATATTATATTATTTATTTATATATTTTATTATATGTATTCAATTTGTTTCATTATTTTTCCCGTGTATTGTTTATTTTCGAAAACAATTAGTCATTACAACATTTTTATTTGTATATTTTTGTGCTGACAAATGATTAATCACGATTAATTGCATCCAAAATCTAAGTTCTGTGTACAGGATATTATTTTGTATCTGATTATTCACGACTAATCTTTTGACAGCGTTATTTTGTTTATTTGTTATCACTGAAGTAAAATGGGTTTAACTTTGACCTTGAAGCCAAAACCTCTGTTCTTATGAAGTAAGTGCAGGTTTAGCAGTGGTTTGTTCGTGCCCGATTGATTGTCTTTTTCCCACCAGCTGCTGGAGATATTGCATTCGCCTTTTCCACAGCAAACACTTGGATGAGTTTAATCTTCCCAACACCTCTCATTGTTACTGTAGGTTTGAAGTTTGTTTCCCAGCTCAAGTGTGTGTGTGTGTGTCTCGCAGAGAAACAGCTGACGGCTGCTAACTGTCTGGGAGTGTTGGCCATGGCTGAGGCGATGCAGTGCACCGAACTACACAACATGGCAAAGGCCTTCGCCCTGCAGAACTTCCCCGACGTGGCCGGCCAGGATGAGATTCTCAACATTTCCAAAGAAGACCTGGTCAGTTACATGTCCAACGACAGCCTGAACACGAAAGCAGAGGAGCTGGTCTACGAGACGGTCATCAAATGGATTAAAAAGGACCCCAGCAGCCGAGTTCAGGTAGGAGAGCAGAGTTAATCGAGCTGGTTTGGTTGGTGGTCATGTATTAATACACTAGAGCTGCTCCGTATCGATTTTGGAGATCCGGTTTCTTGCATAATGTCCCTCGATAGAGAGGTTGTTCATCAAATGCAGTGCAGGGTACTTTGGATGCAGCTACTTCTCCTGAAGTTTTGGAGCTTGTTCTGTGACCTTTTCTTTTTAAAACAAACCCAATTAATCAGCGTTAGGTTTATCGCATTAAGTCTTCTATTTATTGTTAGTTTACTACGAACATTCAAAGTATTTTAGACATCAAGTAGAGAAGTATTAAATTAAATTAAATTAAATTAAATTAAATTAAATTAAATTAAATTAAATTAAATTAAATTAAATTAAATTAAATTAATTTAATTTAATTTATATTATTTAATATAAAATATTTACATGTAGGCTATATGTTTATGTTATACAATATAAATATGTTTAATATATAAATGTATTTTCTTAAATATATGCATGGATGTGTGTGTGTGTGTGTGTATTTATACTGTATACACATAATAAATAAACACAGCACGCACATATTTATTATGTAAACAAAAACATGTATTTTGGATGTGATTAATCATTTGACAGCACTACATTTGTTTACAAAGTATATGCTTTTATTCAGCAAGGATGCATTATATTTATCATAAGTGACAGTAAGGACATTTATAATGTTACAGAAAATATGATACTGTATTCTTTTGAACGTTCTATTCATCAAAAAAGCAGTATTAAAGTTTCTGTGCAGCACAGCTGTTTTTAACATTGATACTTATCAGAAATGTTTCTTTTGTTTAATTTGTGGTGAACATATTTGAGGTTTTTGGACTGAATTTACAGCAAGGTTGATCTCTACGACTGAGCAGCCCTTAAAGATATGAATAGTCATCTCTCTGTCCCAGAATAAGAGAGTGATTTGTGTGTGCTTAAGCAGAACTTCATCATATGTATTTAAGCTGGATCATACAGCACACTGAGGCGTGTAAGTCTTCTGTGACCACAAGAGTTTCAGAGAAGCTCTGATTTGAAAAAGAAAAGAAGAGTAAAAACATCACATCTTTGCTTTTTGTTCGACAGAATTGCAAGATGAAATCACTGGTTTGCGTAGCAAGTAATCAATTTCAGGAAATGTGCTGCTTTCCTGAGAAGTTTTTTTTCCTTTGAGGTGCAGTTGGTATCTGTGTGAGCGTTCAGAGCCAGGCTGAAAAGAGTCCTGGTAATACGGCAGATGAAACATTCATGATGCGGCGCTCACGCCGAGCGTGTGAGGAGATTACCATCCTGAGAACGCGCCGTCATTTCCTTACATTAAATCGACTAAAAGCCACTCAATTACACGCTCTTCTGTTACAATAAAGAGAGAAACGGACAGAGAGGGAGGCGTATCATCCTGCTCCAGCTGGATATCAGAGATTCAAACCAAATGCCGCCCACTTCTTACAAAAGGTGTCAAAGTGCCATTGATATTTTTGGTTTTGGGAGTCCCTAACAATAGGTTGACATGCATGCCAGGTCAAAAAACCCTTTCTTTCACTGTTGAATAAAACCGCATATGCCGGAAGGTATGTTTTGGAGCTGGTCGGTCCAGCTTAAACCAGCTCAAACCTGCATCCCAGCTTCAAAACATACCTAACCAGTGTATGCTGTTTTTTTTAAACAGGGTTGTTTTATAATATGCATACCTTATTTGCTCAAGAACATCTAAACGATTCGTTCAGTGATTCCTTTTTCCAAACCCTTCCTTTGTGTGACGCTAATCTACGGTGTTTGGTCGATTGGTCTCAATTTCTTTTCATTCTTCATTTAATGCCTGATAAAGTAGTGTTTGTGAATGTAGTGCTGCTGTGTGGACCAGGGCCGGCCCGTGGCATAGGCAGCATAGGCAAATGCTAAGGAAAAAGAAGAAAAGCGTCACTTCCACTTAAAACTAGTTGGTCTCATGACTTCAGAAGAGAATAAGCCCACATTAACTAAGTAGTAGTAGCAATAAAAATAATAATATAGCCTACTTGCCTATCCTCTTCTGATTAATCAGACTTTACCTGCTACACGGTGCTCGTTCTTTGATGAGTCAACAAGCTCAACATGTCAAAACGTCCCAAACTGTCTGGTGCCCAGGGGCCGATAAACATGATTTTGGGGAAATGTTGTGTTAATGTTGGTACACAACAGCATATGATAGCAATATAAGGTACCAACTTTC
>JAUMHQ010000078.1:827739-838520 GCA_032361165.1 Enteromius paludinosus
GTACAAACAGGCGAGTTATGAAAAATTGAGTGTGAGGGATAATTTGTTCACTTAACACAAAAAGATGAGGAATGAGACGGCTAACTGTAGTAGCGTATAGTCCACTGTCTATAATAGCCTAATTTAGATATCACTTTTTTTTTTTACCGACTACCGACAACACCACCGGTCAAACAGTCATCGGTTAACATCCCTAATACAGACATTAAAAATAATTCCTTAAATCAAGTACTTGTCTCATTGAACGTATTCATGAATTGACTGCATGCATTGATTTATGCACTTACTTTTGACATAATTGATATTTTATTTGTTGTGGTGCTAGATTGTCATGAGAATAATGTCAAAATTATAGTATTATTTAAGAAGCTCTAAAATCATTTTCTTTTTCAATACTTTGAAAGTGATGAAATGACAGAATTTTTATCTTTGGGTGAACTATTCCTTTAACCTGCAGCGTTTGTGCTCCTGACATAAGTGATTCCTCAAAGCATGTCTCTTACATTACCATAAAAGAGGTGAAAAATCACAGACAGGATGTTTTTGTCTGGTTTCGTGTGTTCGGTGAGGTCAGCAGCAGCTCTGTGCGGTCAGTGGTTTTAATGATGGTCTCAGGTGTTCTCTGGTGTTGTCTCAGTAGATTGGCTCACAGCGGGACGTTTCACTCTGCTGCTGTGCTGACTTCCCTCTGATGCTGATTGTCAGCTTTACTGAGGTTGAACCGAACGCGTTGGATTAGATGCTCCGTGTCTCATGTTGAAGGCTGTTCTCAAGTCAGCTATAGTATGAATGCAAAACAATTGAAAAGCTTTTGTGCATTTTTTAAAAATAATGCATTGACATTATGAGCACATTTTTATTACGGTGACTTTTATTTTGCTTCATTATGCATTACGGTTTCTTGCGTCAATACATTGTGTTATGATATGTTTATTTATGCAATCATATTTTATTCATTTATTTATTTATCTTGCATGCATAAAATAACTGAAATGATAGGAATCAGTGTGCTACATTTTTATTAAAAAGATGAAAATGAAACTATTTATATGCAAACTATTTATTCATGCATTTAAGCATTGCCATTTTCTGCATTTACGTATGCTTGCTTATTTATGCGTTCCGTATTTTGAGCATTGCTTTTTAATGCACTTATTTATTTGTGTAATTTTCATGAATTTATTTTTGCATGAATGAATGAAATAACGTTATAGAAGTGAACGTACTGCCTTTTTCATGTTAAAATTTTAAAAAAGTATATCTGCAAAATATAGTTGCTTTTATTTCTTTAATTTTGCTTATGGTGTGAAACAAGTTTTAATTCATCTTTTTATTTTATTTTATTATTTTGTGGGGTAGCGTCTATGGCATTAATTTTAAGTTTAAGATCCAATGAAAAAAAGTAAGTCATGAAAGCTAGAAGACAAAGCCTGCTTCTGTAGATCTATTATAATGCTTCAGTTAAAGTAATACATGGACGTTTGAATAGTACCTTCATTAAATGTAATGCAAGTTTAATGCGAGTTATTTTAGCTCTGAGGTGTTTTTTTATTCCTCATTACACATTTCTTTTTCCTTTTCTTAGCTCTTTTTAGCAGCAGAATGTCCACTTCTTACTAGAAATCACGACTTCCTTACCCAAACAAAGCGGGACTGTAGGTGAGAAGGAATGAGTTGTGTTTTTTTGGTGTGGACTGAAGGACTAATGCTCACTTTAAGTTCACCAGACAGCAGAAATACAAAACCAATTCAATGCACTTTTATACAGTCATAAAGAAGGAGCTTCTGGATCCTTGGAACTGGAGAAAGAGCCATTGTTCAGCACTACACACAATTCTCAGGAGGTTAAGACTTAGAAGTTTTGATTTAACTGACCCTTTTGGGATGAATGGGTATGTAGAACCTGACAATATTTCAATATTTATAAATATTTTGGACATATTTAAATGGCTTTAAAGTGCTTTATTAATCTTTTCCGGTGTTTGTGCAGTGAACTTGGCTCAGTCTGTTATCGAAGAACCTTTTATATTATGTTGTTATTCTATTTGATCATTGTTTGAGTTTATTAAGGTTCGCATTACTAAAAGTCATAAAAGAAGCTTAAATATATATATTTTTTTCAGTTAAAAAGCTTTTTTTTGGGGGGGGGGTATTTTTGTGTCTGGCTTGCATATTTTATTTTAATTTAATTAAAAAAATGTCATTTAATAATTGTTTAAAAATATTTTTATTTGGTCCTTCATCTTTTTATTTTATTTGAAGTTAGATTCATTTAAAAGGATTTTATCGTGTCTTATTTATTTTTATGTTGTTATTGTCATTATCTTTAAACATACAAACAAAAGCTTATATCTTAATAATCGTATTTCTAGAAGCATTTCTATAGAAATAGGTTTAACAGACTTTCAGAAAAAAAATTTCTTTGTGAACAGGTATTGTATTTAATTTTATCTGTAAACATAATTTCAATCAAATTATTTCTATAATCATTTGAAAATGTCTTTGAGCTTAAAATTTGTATTTATTTCTTTTATTTATTTAAGTTGTTATTATCATCATCATCATCTTTAAACATACAAACAAACGAAATCGTCTCAGACTTCAGATTCTCGTCATTCAGTTCATTATTCTCTGCACTGTAACGATGCGCAGTAGGACAGATATCACGGCTTTATTAAAGGTCTGTCTCCTGTATCCGGTCTGGCCTGTGTGCTGACTCCGGTTTACTGTGAAATGCAATTGCTGAGTATTGCGACGGAGGCTGTTTTCCCAGGTCATTTTTCACCAGTCGCTGCAGACTCGTGCTTTATCTCAGCACACAGGCATCATTAGAGATGACGCTGTCCGGCTGACTGTTGTGCCGCGCCGGGATACGCATCTCTCCGTATATTCCACAGAGAGAAAAGTGTTTCTTGGACATGCTTAATCTGTCTTCTTTTCAGCGCGGCGACGCTCCCCATCCATCAAACGGCGCTCACAGTGGCTGTGCGTCAGTCTGCCGTCCCGCGCAGGATTCTGCTCTCTGTCTCCCCTCCTGTTATCTAATAAATTTTTAATGCATGACTGTCTTTGTGTGTATGTAGCTCTCTCTCTCTCTCTCTCTCTCTCTCTCTCACTTCTTTCTCTGTGTTTCTTTATCAAACTGCTGTGCCCTCAAGCACAGAAACACAAGCAAGAAATCTCCCTGAATTTTCGCTTTCTATTAGCATCTGTACTCAGATTCGCTCAGAGAGCCGCTCGGCTTGGTGATTTATGGCTCTGATAGAGAAATGTTATATTTACAAGCAGCAAAATAAACATCGCAAATTTGATTCCAGCATGTTACGGCCTGCCTCGGGGATGGCTGTTTATTATATGTCTGGAGGAAAACGTGAAGAGCACAGCGAGCGTGTCTGGCCATGAAATGAAATATTAGAGCGATTATTGTCATGTCAGGAGGCCAGCTTTTCGGGGGGAGGTGGTGGGTTTTTACCAGTTGTTTGTTTTTGGTTTGTTTTTTGTCTTTACTGATTGTCTTTGCCCTGATGGAAACAGACTTTTGTCTTTCATCACACTGTAAACTCTGGACAAGACACAATAAAAACATGAATATGATAACAGTTTTCTGAAATATATAAATTCATGTGTGGGTATTTATATACAGTATATGTTATAAATATGCACAGTACACATACATATGGTATGTAAACAAAACATTTTATATTGTGAATGCTTTGACAGTTCTAATATATATATATATATATGATATACTTGAAATATTAGAGACCAGTAATCAGTATGACTAAAACAATAATTTCATTTTATTATTATTATTTTTTATTAATTTTGTTGCATTGCATTGTGTTTTTTTTTTGTTTTTTTTCATATTTAATTTTTTCTTTTTTTATAGTTGGGGCTATGCTTATTTAACGGCTTGCACTTATCTTAACTGCTAACTCTTCTCTCTTGAGAATGAATGGCTATAAAGTTGAGTTACTATGCAAACAATAGATAAGTATGTTTGTTCACCTGTGATCACTACTCATCTCACAGTAGCCTAAACTGCTAATAAGTGCCTAAAACTTTAAAAGTTTTGATTCTATGAACTTCGCAAACTTGACTGGAGAATGCAGCGAATTGACCTATCAGGATCAAGCCTTTCAGACTGAAATTTTTATATTTTAGAGAACTGATTTTTAATTTTTTTTTTACGTCTTGCTGTGATTTGTCTTTCATCAGCTAGAGAGAAAGAAAGAGACGATGTGAAGTCGCTTCCTCCTGTAAATGGGAATATCTGTCTAAAGTATTGAATCAGAAACCTGTGGGAGTTTTTACTTGTCAGAGATCAATAGCAATTTGAGCATCAAACACGCTGCTGTCTTTAGCTGTTCTGTGAAGACGCATCCGTGAAGTGCCACAACACTGTGTCAGATTGACAGATGCCTCATGATGCATGTGAATATGTACGGACAGAGTGTGATGTTTCAGAGCAGCTCTTGTCTTCCCAACTTTAAAATAACACCCAAACTTTAGAATTAATCCATCTGCTGTTTGCCCTTTGTTTAAAAGTGCTCCTATTATGTGTAGTGAAAGTTCATATTTTGGTTTTGGAGGTTAAAAGACACTTTCATTGACTTTTAATATGCATTTATTTTTAGCTTATTTGCTCAACGACTCCCAAACGATTCATTTTTCCAAACCATGATGTTAATCTGCGATGATTGGTCGATCATTCTCATTATTATTTCATTATGCCTGTAATGCCTGATTAAGCAGTGCTTATTCATTTTAAAAATGTATTTTGAAATAGTATTTATTAATTTCATTATGAACTTATGTAGCATTTTATAATGTATTAATATTTATTTTGTTTAAATAAACCCTAGAATGCATTTTTAATCTCTCTGTTAATTGCCTTTTGTTTTCAACAAAAAGCTTTGGCACGCATTCATTTAATGAAATAAATTTAATGAATTTTAAGATTATTTTTTTTTTTTACTTTTTTCAGATGATTTATTTATTTATTTTATTCAGATTATTTCAGGGGTTTTTTTTTTTATTTGTTTTTTTTTGCCCATGCCTGTTGAATTGCCGTTCTTTGTGAAACATGCTATATAAACCAGCTGGCTTTTTCTTGTTTTAAATCATTTGTGTGACCGTGTTTGTATTAAATGTATGCAAATATATGTACAGAGCAGCTCTGTTTGTCTCACCAACTCTGAAATACCATGCAAACCTTAGAATGAAGCTGTTAAATGCCTTTTATTTTGAACAAAATGCATTCATGCATGCTATCTGCAGAGGTTTGATTGGTCTAACAGTGATGAGACAGTTTCGCATTACCAAACTGCATTTCCCATCACAAATAAAGAGTGAATCACACATTGAATCACTCTTCAATCTGTAGTACCTCTCCTTGGATTTTGGGATATGGTAAAGAGGCTAATGCATGCATTTCATCCAGTCTTTTACATTTTTTACATACTTTGTTGTTCAGTTGAGTTTAATCAGCATAGCAATGAAAACTAATCCTGTATTTTCTAATAATAGTATCAAGGGTCAACATGCATATTGAAATAACAGCGAGCCTAAGATAGGTCCTTGTGGCACGCCATACTTTACTAGCGTTAATTAACACAATTCCCTGCTTTACAGGTACATGTGGGATCTAAATCTCTCCAGAGGTTTGAATAGTCTAGAAGTGATGCAACAGTTTCGCACAACAGAACCGCATTTCCCATCACAAATAAAGCGTGAATCACACATTGAATTGCTCTTTGTTCTGTCCTATCTCTTTGGGCATGAAAAAGAGGCTAATGCATGCATTTCATCCCGTCTGGAATCACTTGAGCACATACTTTAGCTCAGATATGTTTGCAGTGAAAGCATCCATGTTTTCTGACCTTGCATTTATGATTTTACTGCGTTCAGCTGGCTGATGATTCATCTTTTGGACCAGTAAAGCTGCAGTTTGGGCTGTCTTAATCTGGTATTCAGCATGCCATAGTCTAGCTCCCTCATGGCATGACATTATTGCAGATACGCTCAGGCGAGTGGTGAGCGGAGCTGCATTTGGATTCCTAGATCATTCAGTCGATAAGTCTTGATTGCCTGAGCAGTGGAGGGAGTGGTTGTAATCCTGAGGGATTTCTTCAGCGGCCATGCTGCCTCTAGATTGCTAGAAACACCTTTTTCAGATACCATTTTTCATTTATTTGATCCGTTCTCGTGCCACGGCCGGTTTTTAAGTCCCCACCTGAAATGCCAGATTGATAAACTGTCTGAGAGTGATGGTGCAGATTTTTCCAGTCTCACTGGGGACTTTAGTAAAATGCCACCAGTGCTGCCAGTAAATCGCTGACCTTTCTTCCTTTCTGGTTGGAAATACTGCACATTCTTGCATGCAGATGTGTTTTGTTTGAATCGAATGGTCCTTTTGACATTAATCGTTGTGAGAAAGCCACGGCGAGCAGCAGCAGATGTTGTCCTTGTCTTTTTGTGTTGACAATCCCGCTGGAGATATAGTGGACAAGGAGCAATGGCATGCTGGGATTGTTCACCATGGAAACCTGCTGCTGATCGAGCCCAAAAGAAAGCATTTTTTTTTTTCGGAAGGGATCACATGAACGTCAAGCTGTTCACACGGTCTGTTATCAAACAAATAAAAACTGACCTGCTCTGATAACACTCGGGATCATGGTGTGATTGTTGACCAGATGCATTATACAGTATGTGGGTTTAGCAGATCTACCAGGCTGCTTGGATATGGCTTCATGTCCAAACTGAGCACATCTGTTTATTTATTTGCTTGTTTGCTCTTTTTTTTTGTTAATTTATTCATTAATCTTTATAATTTTATTCATCCATACTAATTTATTTAAATTAATTAATTGAATGTATAATCAATT
Organism: Enteromius paludinosus; assembly: GCA_032361165.1. Classification (NCBI taxonomy): domain Eukaryota; kingdom Metazoa; phylum Chordata; class Actinopteri; order Cypriniformes; family Cyprinidae; genus Enteromius; species Enteromius paludinosus. The sequence continues at coordinate 834,627 of JAUMHQ010000078.1, forward strand.
TATAATATTATAATATTATGCTATTATGTACTTTCAATTTAACCAAAATATTAGTTTTATTTTTTTATAAATTCATTAATTCATTCATAGTAAAATGTACAGAGAAATCATCCAGTTCAGGATTTTGTGCCAAAGAGTCATATCTCTATTCCGAATTTAATAGGAAAAAATGATTGGTCATCTGATCTTTTACAGTTTTCACATACTTTAATCAGTATAACAAAAAAACTAATCCTGTATTTTCTAATAATATTATCAAGGATCAACATTCATATTGAAATAATAGCGAGCCTAAGACAGATCCTTGTGGCACACCATACTTTACTAGCCTTAATTAAGATGAGCCCCTGCCTCGATAAAAGTGATTGAAAAAGCCTGCCCCTGGATACCCATATAGTTTTGTAATTGATCTCTGAGTATGTCATGATCTACTGTGTGTATTGTCAAAAGCAGCACTAAGATCACGTAAAACTAGCAATGAGATGCGGCTTCAGTCTAATGCAAGAAGCAAGTCATTTATAGTTTTAACAAATGATGTTTGCAAGCAAATTTCAGGAGAAGCACGCGCAGGTAATCAATCAGCTGGCCCCTCATCCCACTAATCATCTTATTACCTCATCATCCTATCAGAGTAAGAGATACTTTCCTATATAAAGCGCAAGCCCCCTTTTCTCAGTATCTCGATCTAAACAACCCTCCTACTCCACCAGTTTGCTTTCTCCTCTCGGGGGCACACAGGGTTCAGCCCGGGCAGTGGGGTTGATAACCCTAGGGCTCGGGAGCACGTCGAACCCTGAGCTCTCTCCCCGGACTGTACGCCAAACCCCCTTCGCCTCCTATTAATTACCAGTAAGTTCGAACTCGTGAAGTGAATTTTCTGTGCCATGATGGGGCCTGAAACCTGACTGAAATACTTCATTGTTATCTTTTTTATTTATTTTTTGCAGACTTTTTCTAAGGTGTTTCTAAAAAGCGGATCATTTTACATGGGTCTGTAATTTGCCATTTCAATAGGGGTTTAGTTGTGGTTTCACTTAAGTGACTTAATAACTGCTAAATTGAAGGTTTTGGGAAATGACCTAAAGATGACAACGAGTTAATAATATTGAGAAACGGTTCTTCTGCCACAGAAAAAAAACGGTGTGTTAATTTACTGTTCTGTATGAAACATGCTATACAAACTTGTGTAACTTGTATAACTTATTCAGTTTCTGACTGTGTTTGTTGAATGTAAATCAACTGAAAACGGGGGGAAAAGTACATCTTTAACTTCCAGCTCTAATATTCAGACTTGTTTTGATGTTTGTGTTGTTTGACATTAGCAGAGCTTGTTTGTCTCCGATTAATGTGCATCAGTATCTATTTATTATTTACTGGCACCTCTGTGCTTGTAATGGGCATCTTCAAACAGCATCCCTTGGTTTTTTTGTGGGGGGGTGGGGAGTATCTCTAGGAAGCTAATTTGTAAACACGAATGCATCGTTACCAACTTTTCAGTGAATTCTTTAATCTTAATTATCCGAAGATTTCTTTTTTCTGTAGTCATTAAAAATAATAATGCATTGAGGCATGCAACCATCCGTAATGGTAGTTTACCACAATTAAGAGTGCAATGCACAAAGCTAACTTGTCATTCTTTCTTTCTTCCCTCTTTCCTGTTTCCTCTTGGTCTGTTCTTTTTCCAGCATGTGTCTGAGCTGTTGGCAGTGGTACGGCTTCCGTTCATCCATCCCAGCTACCTGCTGAACGTGGTGGACAACGAGGAGCTGATCAAATCTTCAGAGGCCTGCAGGGACCTGGTGAACGAAGCCAAGCGCTACCACATGCTGCCACACGCCCGTCAAGAGATGCAGACGCCCAGAACTCGCCCGCGACTCTCTGCCGGTACATTGTTCAGCATGGCTTATAGTCTCTTCCGGATTAGTATGATCCGTGTGGTGAACATCAGACACACTGGTGCTGCTCTGAGCTGAATTTCTGATTGTTTGTTTCTTCATGGGAACAGATTTGGAGAAATTCAGCATTCCATTAGCAATAGATGTTTCGCAGTGAATGGGTGCCGTCAGAATGCCCAAACAGGTGCTAAAAGCAGCACAATAAGCCACTATTATTCCACACCACTCCAGTACATCAATCAGTGCATTATAATGCCAAAAGCTGCATGTCTGTGAGAAACAAATCCTTCATTAAGATGTTTATAACTTCAAACCATTGCTTCTGGCCATAATCCATAATAACGCTTCCTCCAGTTAAAAAAAAAAGAAGTCCATCTCCTGTTGTCTCTCAAATCAAAAGTTTTGGACTATGTTTGATTGTAAATGGTGCGTAATCTATGCATATTTCACTCTTTGGAACCGGATGCCATATTATGTACTATGGATTTTATCAGATTTGTTTCTTATGAACACATTGCTTTTGGCTTCACAATACATTTATTGATGGACTGGAGTGGTGTTGATTACTTGTGGATTATTGGGATGGCTTTTTAGATGTTCGAACTCTCATTCGGACGGCGCCCATTCACCGCAGAGCATCCATTGCTGAGCAAGTAATGCAAAGCTGACTTTCTCCAAATCTGATGAAGAAACAAACTCTTCCTGTATCGAACTGTATTTTATTTTTAGTAGATGCTGTCTTGACTTGTGCACTAGTTGGTCTTTATGTATGCTGTGCACTAGGGCTCCTCTTGCATGCTACAGTATATTGTGTATTTCAGCATGTATTGACCAATCAGCAGCCAGGACTATTTTATAACAATGCAGCAGCAGCGTGCTGGATAGAAATCCGTCCTGATGCGGTGTGACAGAGCGCTGTTGAGCGGAGCGTCTGGAATAGAGCCACAGCGCTGTCAGAGAGCTGCCAAAGCGTGCATCAGCCGTGGCCGTCAGCACACCTGCGCCTCTTATTACTGAGCCTTAGCCAGTGGGTAAATTTCACCTGTGTGTACTTAAGACAAGCTGCGCTGAAATGATCACACCCGACGACCCAGTTCTCCACCGACCGCAGGGCTTTAACATTCTCTACATTCATTATTATATATTAAGAGTTCAAAATGAAAATCTGTTTTGATTTATCTTTTGCTGTTGCTTTTGAATAAGACGCCACAGTGTTTACACCTTTCAATGGAGTCCAAACTCGTTATGTAGGTTGAGATGCAGGAAAGCTTTTTAAAATGAAGCAATAAATAAAACACCAAATGTGAGATAAAGCTGCAGCTCTGCTGAAAAATGGCAAAAACGTCAAGTGTTTCAAACTATTTGCCTTTTGCCACTCTGAATTACTGTGCTTATGCAGTGTGACATCATTGTCATGCTTTTAATATGTAGTTTGTAAATGCTGCAATTATTATTGTGAAACATCGTTGCATATTTCAAACGCTCTGACGCTTTCCATTATTAGTGCATTTACTGTGAACACAAGTCTTTTGGCAGTTGAATTATTTTCTGTGGCAATTAGCGTATTAAACTTTCCTGTGAAGTAAACTTGAAAACATTCACAGCTCATTTTTCTCACATAATACAAAATACATTTCTCAAGAGTTTGGAGGCTGCAATTACGTACATGACAACTGAAAATTCTGCTTTGCATCATAGGCGCACTATGTAATTGCACATTACAATTATTCACATAGAAAAAAAATATATATTTTAAATTGTAATCATACTTCACAATATGACTATTTTTACTGTATTTCTGATCACATATCTTGAAAGGACTTCTTTTAAAACACAAACTCAATTTGATCAGTGGTGTGTTTCAGATTTACAAAAAAGGTAACACTTTACAATAATGTGTCATTTGTTAACATTAGTTAATGTATTAAAGGTGCCATAGAATGGAAAACTGAATTTACCTTGGCATGGTTGAATAATAACAGTTCAGTACATGAACATA
>JAUMHQ010000078.1:904952-920094 GCA_032361165.1 Enteromius paludinosus
ACTGTTTTAACGGTCGGGTAGTACGTTCGGTTTTAAATGTAGTACCTACTTAAGCAGTATGCGATTTCGGACGCAGCGCGAGTCTTCAGTGAACTGAACAACTGGCGCGCGCGACTGATGATGCAAGTTAAAATCATATTTAGGTAAAAATTTCATTTTGTTACACTGCTGTAAAGGGTGATCTATTTAAGTCCACTGAGATGAATGCAGATGCATCAACATCAGTGTCTTCAGGTCAAAAAATTTTCATATTCCCTGCTGCTGTAACGTTACCGTTAATGTTAGCAGTTTTATTAAAATGCTAACGTTACTCATTTTATATTGTTTATTAACGGTCTATATTTTTATATTGTTTTGATCAACTAGCAATAAAAAATTTTAGCAGCAAATTGACATCAATGTTTTACATGTTTATTTAGGATTTACACAAATTGGTGGTGTAATATAAATTTGTAGTGAGCTTGATAAAGTTGAAATATAATTATTTTTCTAACTAAAAAATAATTAATAAAAAATAAAAAAAGTTAACTCTATCTGGTCTGATATTCATTCTTCCCTTCGAATGACTACTTTTAATATCGTATCATAATATCATATCACGCATTCTTTGTTGAATTAATGGACATGATAGATTTAAATACTGGAACTAGATGAGTTCTCGCGCGGCGGAAGGACCCCCTCTCCTCACGCGCACACAGTGGTGCATTCACACGGGGAGTCAACGAACAGAAACTAGTTTGCTGCTCTTGAACAGGATGAACGTGATTGGCTGCCGCCTGGCTGCTGTATTTGCATAGAGCAATCCTGATTGGCTGACGCTTCCATAGGAGACTGGTTTTGCTCGCGGCAGAAATTAAGAATTTTTCAACTTCTGCCGCGAGCAATGCCAGTGAGGCGCCGCCGACGGATCCACAATGCTTTTCAGCAACGCTTGACGTCACCCATTCAAAGTCAATGGGAAGCGTTGACGTTGACGCCCCGTGTGAATGCACCGAAGGAGCAGCAGGGCAGCGGGACTCTGTCAGCAACCGTCATGGAGAAAACAAAAAAGTAGGTACAATTTTATATTTTCTGAACCATTGCTTCTGGCATTTGGAACTTTTTTGTTTTGACCGTCTTTGTTTAGATCATTATTAAGATTAACTTTTTTTGTGTGTGTGTGTTTTTAAATTTGACACGGACTGTTAATTTCCTCACAATACATGATTGTGCCGGTTTGTAACTGTTAAGCCACGCTCTGCTTCTGTAAACCTACTCAAATCAGACCAACTCCAAAAAAATAAATAACTAAAGACATTTTAGGTGATTTAATCAAAATGGCTTTAAAAAAAATATGTTCACTAGTAATATAACAGAATGGTTTATTATGTTTGCCCAACAGGTGGCACTTTTACCAAATCGTTGTGGTGTGGTCCGTTTGAGGTGACCATTTGTTAAAGCTTTGCAGAAATAGTGCCTGTTTAGCATCAAGCCAACAGTTGAGGCATTAGCCCACTTCGTATATCGACACAAAATCCATAACTTTTTACCATCATGGTCTGAAGATGATCTAATTTGAATTTGGTGAAAATCAGACCAAATAGCTCTCGGAGGAGTTTGAAAAAGTAGGTTTACAAAGAAATTTGAAACGGCAGGCTGCTGGTTGGACCGAATATTGCATAATTGGTATCGATGTTGTCACCATTACAGGGAATCTGTCAAGACCAGTTGAATTTTGCATTGCAATGCATTCACAAAATATTGCATTATACGACAAAATTCAAAATTGTCGATGCTCCAAATGGATGACATGGGAACATTTGGGTATTGCTCAACTTATCTAAAGAATCTAAAGAGTATTGTGATTTTTAGCCAAACTATTCAGAAGTTATAATCCCAAATTAGCCATTTTTCATATCATCCGACCACTAGTTGGCGATGTGGTTTAAATAATCAGCTAGAAGTCCTTTTTATTTATTTATTTTTAATCAGTTCGAATGATTTATAAAGGAACTACGTAATAAAAAATATTTAAATAACAGCTATATACATTTTTACTGTTTTACAAATCAAATAAATACAGCACTGGTGAGCATAAAAGGCTTATTTTATATGCATTAAAGCATTTTTTAAGCATTAAATGGTCATAATTATTCAGATCTTATAAAATGCACGTCTAGAATTTCTTTTACCAGGAAAGCTACTAATACCACTGACTCATCCTGCATTATAAGCATATGTAAATGTTTCGTGCAATAATAAATATATATATATATATATATATATATATATATAGGCTATGTGTAAGTGTTTGAATGGTCTTTGACTTATTATAGTGGACTCTGCAAATGGAAAAAGTACTTGAATGCAGAAGGATGGACAGCACAGAGCAGCGATGTTGTGTTTGTCAGTCTGAAAAGGCCAGTCAACAGCAGATTTCCTTCTGTATATGGATATTAGATGATAATTGCCACCCTAGCGTGCATTGGATAGCAATTCTTCCTTGAAAACGTCTCAGAAGGGAGCACAAAATGACATGCCGGAGACACACAATTGATTTTGCACAGTGTCAAATTCGCCTCAATAAATTGGACAGACATGTCTGTCATTCTACAAATCCCTCTGCTCTGCTGTCTAGCTCGCTCTACTGAACCTTGATCACGATTTGAAGACCACGGGTTTGTGTCAACAGTTGTAAAGCGCAGATATGGCGCAGGCGAAGGCTGAAAGACAAACAGAACATTACCTGGCCATTTGGATGATGTGCACATGTTGGTTTTTCTCATTAGGGCTACAAAACCTTTGAACGGCAGACAATAATGGCAGGACACGACATGTAGATGTGTGCTGCACATTTGGACGGAACAGACAGGATTGTTTGTGTTGGATTTGAGTTGAGATGAAGCATGTCTGTCTGATTAAAGAGAGCCCGCTCACAGGACTCCCACGAGGGTTCGACTTCACCTCCCAGACTGCTAATTACAAGCAGAACAATCAATGCTGAAGCTGACATAGTGAGCCTACATAGACAGTTACCTTTTAAAGCAGCCTCAGAAATGAAACCTCAAGTGAGTGATTTGGAACACTATATAGGCAGCATAGATCTGTGAAAATATCTATCTATCCATATATCCATCCATCTATCTATCTATGCTGTCAAATGATTGATCGCATCCAAAATAAAAGCTGTTGTTTGCATCCGTGTGTATACATGTATTATGTATTATATGTAAATATAAATGCAAAATCATGCATTAATATATTTAAGAAAAATATCTTATCTTTATATATGAAATATAGTTATGTATAACAAAAAATATATAAATATAAAAATGTATAAATGTAAATATTTTCAAAATATATACTGTATGTGTGTATTGATATTATTGTATTATTGATATGTATATATGTAAACGAAAATTTTGGATGTGATTTAATCATGATTAATCATTTGACAGAACTACATGTTATGTGTGTGTGTGTGTGTGTTTTAAATAATTAAAAATATTGTTAGCATTATTATAATTTATTATAATATTTAGTTTTATTTAATTGCAAATAAATACATTTGTTTTACACTAAAGGTTTTTGTAAATTTATAAATACTAAAACTTTCAACACTTATTATTATTAATTTTAATTATATTAGTATTAAATCTGAAAAATTTGAATGATTTCTTGAGGATCATGTGACACTGAAGAATATTCAGCTTTGCATCACAAGGAAATTTTAAAAATATTTATATATTACCATAGAAAACAGTTGCTTCAAACCTTTGGCATTTTGCGTGGACTTTCCAACTGAACTTTTCAGTCTTTCTGTGAAGGATACGAGTGAGAACACTATATAGAAAATCTAGAATATTGTTTATTCTTTTATAGAAGTCTTCTGAAGCTGTACAGTAGCTTTGTGTGAAAAGTTCGCTAACTCACCAGAAAGAGAAGCTGAGGGTTTTCCTGTGACTTCAGAAGACTTTGAAAATAGTGCATCAGATGTACAGACTGCTTTAATGGTGCTTCTACGCTGCTTTTTTGTCATTTTGCTGCTTACAGCTGCAGTTCTCAATAGCTACTGTATGAAAAGAGTGGGCAGTGTATGGTGTCTTCACAAAGAAAAGAAAGTCATTCAGTCATGAAGATAGTTATCTGAGCGTGTTGAATCTCTGAATAATTTGCAGACACATTGACTAAAGACCTTGAATAAATGATTTAAACTGACTGATCAGATCAAATCATGCATTCTGCTAGATTAAAAAAAAAAAATCAATCTTTCAGTAATTATAGAATCCAAGAAGAAAATGTAATTGCTCAGAGTTTGCTCTTTTGACTTGGATGCACAACAATTTAATTTCAACTTGTCTTTCTTTTGTGTTTCTTCTGAACTTTGAGGACAAATACACAGTTTGAGCATGAATGCATATAATTATAGACTTATTTAACCTTTTGTTTTTAAAGACAAATACACTGAAAAACATTTATCAGTAAAATTAAATCTTTCTTTTTTTTTGCTAGAAAACTTTACAAAAAAAGTAAGTCAAATAAGTTTAAATATTACATTTATATATATTATATATAATAATTGCTTGTCAATTTTACAAAAAAGTTTTTATAAAAAAGTGAAAATATATATATACACACACACATGCATAAATTTTAAGGACATTTTACTTCACTGAAACAATTTCAACTCAGAAATTGCTAGAAAATTTTACATTAAAACTTACCAGGTAAACATTACATATAATATCACATTTTTTTTATAGTATAGTTATAGTATACTTTTATGTAAAACATACTTTAGTGGTGTTTATTTTAACAACTGATATTTATTTACTTATGTATTTATTTAAAGAAACAATGTACCTACTTGTACATACAGTTGCACCTATATGCTGTGATTGTTCATTTAGTCTCTTTTGGAGATTGATATTCTTCTAAGCAACTTTGCTGAACATCTGCTTTTGTTTTCCAAGTAAATCATATGGGTTTGGAATGACACGAAGCCAAGTAAATAATGGCCCTGTTTTTACTTTGGGATGAGCGATATCTATTAGCACAGTCTCCATTTAAGCTCATGGCTGTCTAGACGAAACGTCTGAGATATTCCCCAGTCTTTCTACAGTTCTCCAGCTCATCTGATGATCAAACCCAGGGATGAGCAGATGGTGAGGATCATCAGCGGCTCTGGTCAAACACTGTTCTGTTGGCTCGTTGCGAGTGTCGGAGACTCTATTTTTATCAGCGTAGTAAACTTGACTCTGCGCAGCTTGTCACCGGCCGCTGTTCATTCCAGGCTCAAGTTTCCAATTATCAATGTTAAATTGGCTCCTGGCATGAACGAGCGCTTGAGGCTGGAACATTTGGAAGTCTGAATGTCCAAATGATGAGACACGGTCGCTGTGTGTGACACGCTTTTAATGCGTGTTGCATGCTTGGTGTACGATACACCATTAACCGTCTGGACCGAGTTGGAAACGTCTGGGATTTCAGATGGGGATTTGGGCTGCAGATTTCTAGTGAACGACTGGCAAGGATTTTGCTTGTGATATAACATAAAGCAATAATCTCAAATGATCACAAATTATTTTCATGCACTTTTCTCATTATGCTTCCTAAAGGCTTCTGAGAGTTTGGGATTGGCACAAATAAGCAATGTTTTTGCAGTTCCTTTTTTGTCACTGGAGCATTTTTAAGTAGAAAAATTGACATCATTACTCATTTGTTTGCATAAGTTGCAACAGAGTCCTTCATTATTCCAAAAACTGCATGTACATAAAAAAAGACGTAAAACAAATACAAAGTAATATCCTAAGTCCTAAGTTGTTTTTTTTAAACAGGCTATAATTTTATTAAATATTTAATATTGATTAAAACATTTTAAATAATAAATATTATTCATTTAAACAATAAATGCAAATATCACATTTAAATAATGGAAGTTGTATATATGAATTTTTATGAATAATTTGATACAAATCATTATGAATCTTTTATTAATATGAATTTAAAATGTATGTTGTACATGTATGAGTATTATATGAATATTAGTTTATAGAATTGTAGTGTTGTAATAATATCACATTATTTCGATTAATAATGTAATACCAATTAATATTAGATTTTATTTTAAATATTACTTATATATGAATTCATATATGAATATAGGCTTACGATCTTTTTAAAAATATATATACAATTTTAAATATATATTTGTAATATTTTTCTGATTTTTTTTTTCTATATGTATATATATTTTGAGATAAAATATTACTTAATACATTTCAATGTGAATTTATATATATTTTTTTTAAATATTCAACCTGTTTTTTCTTTGTTGTTTGTTTTTTCCATCTTCAGGTTTTCTAGATAAACAGCATCTACAGCAGGACCATATAGGATTATTTTGCCCGGAGCAATTTGATCATTCTCAAAGCTCTAAGAATAGCGTTAATCATGTGGTCATTTTGCCCCTTTAATGTCATTAATAAATCATAATTACAATGCACAGCAGTGGGGATGCAGCCCTCGATTATGATGCAATCATTCAACCTGTTTTTAAAGGTGAAATAAACTTCATCCAGGCCACGGTGACCCTCCAGTCACTTTCTATTGTTGTTCTCATGCCTTTCCACTCCAAAGTGTGAGTAATGTAGCCCAGACATCCTGCCAGCCGATTGGCTGAAGCCTGGAACGATTGTTTCCTAGTAGGACTTAGAGGGGATTTTATTAAGTGGCAAAGAAAAAAGAACAAGCCGACGAGAGCAATGGGGTTTATGTCCAGCTGAGAGAACTTGAGCCGAACTGCAGACCACAGCCATTACGTCAAATCTGTCTGCAGCCGCACAAACACGACCTCCACAATCACTTCTGACGGAGTGCCTGTATTGTGAAGCGTCTTTTAGAAATGATCTATACAGAAATGTCATTTTCACAGACACTTATAAATGTGTGAATGTTATTCATGAGATCAAGTGTCTGCGTGTCTCCAACCTGCAAGAGCTTTTCTCTCAACCAAAGTCACATTTCCTAAGTGTTCCTGTGAAGTATTCTTCAGTTATTTTTCAATACATGCCACTTTGATCATTTTTTCACAATCGGTAACTTTTTTAATTGGGTTTATTTTTTTAGTTTATTTGTTTTTTTAAGGTTATTTTTCATCTGCAGACCCATGACAGAATGTTGAAAAGTCATCCTAAACATAGACAAAGCATCATAACACAAACATACACACAATATAACACATATAAAAGCACAACTGAAATAGCCTGGCCCGCCCATACATGTGTTGTACATTCTATTTCGCGAGCAAAGTCAGTCTGGCCAAGCTGCCGTTTTAGAGCATTTCTTTTCCCAAAAAAACGTGAACCAATGAGAAACGAAATGTCATTGATGTACAACGTGAAAAGTAAACACAAGTGGATATAGCTAAAGGTGAAATGGTAAAATGTCCAAATGACTGCGCCGCATTGTTCAAAAAAATGTATCACAATTTACTCACCCTCAGGCCATCCAAAATCTAGATGAGTTTGTTTCTTCATCAGATTTGGAGAAATGTAGAATTTCATCACTTGCTCAGCAATGGATGCTCTGCGGTGAATGGGTGCCGTCAGAATGAGAGTCCAAACAGCAGATAAAAACATCACAATAATCCACACCAGTCCATCAGTTAATGTCTTGTGGGGGAAAAAAACTTTAGAGTCATTTAGAGTCTCTCTTAGAGTTCATAATGACACTAAAAAAGTAATCAGGAAAGAAATCAGCACAGATTGAGCACTGTTTATGTGTGAAAACAGCTCTAAACAAATATGTGAGTGGGTTTTAATGTGAGAGACAACAGGAGATAGACTTTATGAAGTATTATGAATGACGTATTTAATACGTACTTTGATGTAAAAACATAAATTATGAATTTGTTTCTTACAAACAAGCATCTTTTGGCTTTATATGGCATTAACTGGTGGACTGAAGTGGTGCGGATTATTGTGATGTTTTTATCAGCTGTTCCATTCACTGCAGAGCATCCATTGCTGAGCAAGTGAATTTCTCCAAATGTGTTCTGATGGAGAAACAAACTCGTTTACATCTTGGATGGCCTGAGTGTGTGTGCATTTTAAAACTTAAAGCATTTTTAAAAAGAAAAAAAAAATAGTCGTTTCCAGCCAAAGTATCTAAAAATTCTTAAATCAATTTTCTAGACAAGTAAAAATGATTGCCTTGTTTTCAGGGGGAAAAAAAACAAGTAAAAATTAAGTGAATTTTTGCTTGGAAATAATTTCTCTAGCTGATGAATGATATAAACACTGACAGCCAATCAGAATCAATCCTGCTGTCACGCGCTTGAGAATTTAAAGCGACAGACGCGCTTGAGCTTATAATAAACAGACGACATCATTTGCTGGTGTGGATGCAAATATAGTTATCGTGCTTGGTGTAACCGGGACCTTTCTGCCGTGCATTACAAACTGTGGCTCACAGTTCCAACACACACACTATCAATCGCCAAAAGAAACAAAACACGAATCCCCTGTTTCTGAAGCTTAATTAAACAACGCCTGATCTTTCCGTACTTCAATCATGAATTACCTCCAGATCAAATGACAACCTGCAAATGTTTTCTGTCTCCAAAGCCGTGCAGCTTTAAAGGAACCCAGAGGATCCCCACAAGGTGCATTTCTCCAGAATCAAAGGCGATCCTGTTTGATTTAAACAGCTTAAGTACACCTGGCTTTCTGCTTCAAGAGCCCAAAGGATGGCTTTAATCTGTATTCCCAACAGCCTCTGCGTAAACCTGTCAGCACGACCCAAAGATTCTCTCTCTCATCAAGACTGTTCATTTACCACTCGGCTCAGTCAGCAGTGTGGAGAAGTGAAGTGAATGAGAAGCGCCTCCCTGCGGAGCTTTAGAGTACTGCAACAGCCTCATGACCCTGTAGTACATGAACGGGCACGTTTGCCTTGATGCGCGCTGGTTTCAGTCTGAAGGGATCTCAAGTGATGCTAAAATGTTCTGAGTTGTTGCAAGGGATTCCTGACTGCTTGCTAGAGCACTGATAAGTTGTAGCTGCCAAGGTAAGCCTATTCTGGATTCCAGCAAACAAAAATGTTCTAAGAACGTTTGCAAATGTTAATATTAGGTTATGAAAACATCCTCGACCTTTTCAAATGGTTATATTTTTTATTATTTTAATTTACTTATTATTGTTCTTTACTAATTGTTATGAATTGCAAGACATAACAATATAATAATTTATTTTAAAAGTGTCTTAAACTGTTTTTCTTAGTACAATGTGTGTCCCCAAATCTTGTCAACTCTGTTACCGTGCCATATTTCACCTTAAAACTGGTGGAATTATCACTCAGAATTGTGAAGTTACTGGAAAGAAGGTCACTTTCACTCACCGATAAGACCTGAATCTCTGAAAAGTATCGGTGCTCTCTCTGAGAAAATATTTTAATCTAAAAACTTCTTACACCGAGAGTTATTTTTAGAATGTCAACTCTGTTACCGCAATATTAAAAGGAAGACTACTGATTACTGATCTTTTAATCCATACTGGGTCTTTTAATCCATATTTTCGTTAGTGTTATGTTTTCTTAGCATTTATGCCAGCAAGAAATAAAACTAAAATGTCAATTCTGTTACACAATTATCAGCAATGTTAGTCTACCCAGGTAACAGAGTTGACGGGGACAGATGGGGACACCAGATGTACCCGCAATTGTAGAATGAGTCATGTGTATATATATAGTATATATCTATTCTAGGAAGGTTTCCCAATGAATGATTAAAACGTTATTTTTTTAAGTTCAAAATGTAACTTTTTTTTACCAAGGTTTTTCTTGGTTTTGTTAGCGTTACTGTGAAAACATTAAGGGAACGTTCCTTTTTAATAAACATGAGAATGTTACTTACGCACGCTAGAAGGTTCTCTGAATGTTCTGAAGCAGGTAAGCAGCTACATTTAAAAAAAAAAAAAAACATTAATCTCTAATTAAAAGTATTTGTGCCAATAATCTAAGAACCAGAAAACTAATGTCTCAATAAGACAACGTCCAACTAAAACGTTTCAGAAAACCATCTATAAATGAAGTATAAGAAAGCTAATGGTTTTTAACTAACGTTTTAAGAACAGTAGGCCTATTAAAGATAACTTTGATCAATATTGTTATTATTAATTAATAATTGTTATTATACATTTTTCCAAACCCCTCCGGTGATTTCATTTGAGCTTTTATTGTTCCAAAAGCGACACCTGGTGGTGAAGGATGAATTTATATTCGCTAATATTTCACTTTCATGGCTTGGGACTCGTTTTAAAAACCATGATTCAGAGTAGACTCTTTCTTTAAAGAGACAATAACTTTATACACGGTGCACTTTCAGATTTGAACTTTGCAGGATGTTTTCATTCACTTAGAGCTGTTACTGTACATACAGCATGAAATATCTGTTTCTAAAATCTATAAAAGGGGTACTTTAAAGACGAGACAATCTGTTCACAATAATCCGAAGTTGTGTTTTTCTCCTCTCTCCTACAGCTGTTCTGTCCAGCACTGCTCATCTGTATAATGTTTGATTGTCGGCTATGGGAACACCTTGGGTTTGCTTAAGATGCAGTGCAGCCAGCTTCATTATTGAGTGACCCTCCCTAAACACTCTGCCCGATATGAAATGAAGACGTGCCATAAATCGCACGGTGAAGTTTCAGCGAGGAGCAGCCGGTCTCAGCGGTGAAGCTCTGAAGAATGAGCTCAGCCTGTCATTATACTGTAGCCTCTGTGTTTCCAGGGGAAATAAGCTGAGAGAGTGGACAGTAACCTTTGGTGTGTGTGTGTGTCGTATGGATGCATTTTTGCACAAAACCCCTTATTATTAATCATTGCCGTGTTGTGTTTCATTTTTCAGTGGGATCCACAAAAGAAGATACTTTGAATGTTACTGCATGTTTCACCACAGGTTCAAAGAGAAATGTCCTCTGAGTGGACTACATGAACCCTGGCACATTTTATTACGTTGATATAGGTACATATTGCTGTGGGTTTATTACATTAAACATCCATGAACTGTTGCTAAAAGTGAATGCTCTATCATGTTGGAAATATGCCCTACACCAAATCAAACCCTAAACCTACCCGATAGTATTAACAAATGCAAAACACATTTGTTGAAGCAACCGTGTCATTTCTGCTTCCTTTTTACACAGGATTGAACCGGAGCTCCTCGTCTCTCCTCTCTGTACTCTGTACAGCAGTTTTCAAGTCTCCCAGCATATTAATATTGTTTTGAAGTCATAACATGATATTCTTAGAGTAATTGAAAACTATGTTTTTGTTACTGTTTTTCCACTTAACAATCATGAGAACTGGAGAAATATGCTAATTGTGAGGAAAAAATGGATTTTTATTTTAACTGAATGTCTTGTTTCTCTCTTTTGATTTGGGGGATAAATCTGAGCTGGAGGTTTTCTGACAGGTTTGTTGAGATTGGCCCGTCGAGTGTGATTTTCTCCTGGACTAGCATGTGCATCTGTCCTTGAAGCTGTCGAGCAGCAGGACATGGATTTGTTGTTGAGGCTTGAGCCTGCTCAGCAACTTCAGATAAGGTGCTCTGTTTGCACTGTTTACAAACTCACACATTCACCAAACAAGACAAGTGCAAACACACCACAGTCAAATAATCATTATGTAGCTGGAATATAATGACTTTTTAATGATTGCTTGTGGCTTTTTAACAGCTTGTGCAAATCATTAGGTCAATAGAGCTGAACAGGGAATGACCACTTTTTAAGTTTAAGTATTTTTCACGTTTGCATTCTCCATGTAAAAACATTCCGAAAATGAGTTGCAATATGGATTAATAATTCATTAAATTCAATAAACATAAATTTTTGATGCATTGCAGGTGATGCAATCAAATAAAAAAATGCAAAAATATGAAATTATTAACTCAAAGTCATTGATTATAAGTTTAAAACAATATATTGTAATTCAAAAATATTATTATATACAGTATTCTGATATTCTTCTACAGGAAATGAATGGGATTTAACTTCTGGAACTTAAAGTTTGCACTCAAATAAATGTAAAACAGCTTGAACACATTTAAATCGAGTCCAAAAATTTTAAATAAAAAATAATCATAATAATATTTATTTACCACAGGCAGCACCAAAGTTCTGTGAAATTTAAAATTGATGTAATAAATTATTATTATTATTATTATTATTATATAAATATAATAATTATTATTATTATTATATAAAGAATTAATAAAACAAACATTATATTAGAAAAGGAGGATAAAATATTATATAAAAAAGATTTTATTTTAAGTTTATAAACATATAAATATAAAATATGAATCAATAAATAAATGTGTTTGTGTGCGTTTACATATATACACAAATAAATGTTTTATTATATAATAAAAAAATAAAATATACAATTCTTTTTTTTTAAATAATCTAAAAATACAACACAGTAAAATACAATAACAAAATAAAAAAAAGTACCATATTATATTCCCATTAGAAAATGGGAAAATAAGAATAACACAAAAAATAAAAAGCTAAAAGAGATAAAATAAAATAGATACAAAAATAATAAACAAAATAGAAAAATATTTTAGTAGAGAACGAGATATAAAGAATAAAGTATGTGAAAATGTATTTAAAATATACAAAGTAAACCAAAAACATATTACATGCATACTAGTTTTGTAAACTCCAGGACCTTCTGGACATCTCAGTGATGATCCTCCTCTAACTGATGCTGAACTGAAACTAACAAAACTCTGCAGCTCTCAGGATCCAGAGGAACTAAAACTAATGCAGATTCGGCTGATCATGTAAAAATCATAGTAATAGCACCTTATATGATCTGCCAAATGAAGGCTGAACAGACAGATGACTGTGTGAAAGACAAAAGCTCTCACTGATAATACAGTACACTTACTCTCATCCGTCTGCTCTGATAGACGTCCAGCAGTCATACATTTGTAATGCATAATCATTATTCGGCTATAATTACCAGCTATCAGCCAGTTAATGGCAATCAAAATCAGCACTGCATAACGGTATTTATATGAAAAGGACTTTAATACGCTTGTGGATGTGACACTTTATCAGTCCGCTTCTCCTCTGCTCTCTGGCGCAGGGCCGGTAATAATAGACTGAATACATTACATACGCATTAGGCCTGGCTAATCTCTGCAGAGGTCTCTGAGAGTAAGTCATCAGACCGTGAGCTCCCAGAGATCTCCACATGCTCCACATGAGAACAGTGTGAAGCTCGGAGATTCAATATGTCTTGCAGAAGAGAGCGTCAAATGAGAAAGTGATGCAGAACCCCTATACTACAGCTCAAAACTTTGGAGTTAAAGGTTTTTGTAGAAGTCTTTAATGCTTATCAAGATTGCATTTATTTGATAATAACTTATATATGTGATGCAAAGCTGGATTTTAAGCATCATTACTCCAATGTGTGCAGAAATCATTCATCTGATGTGATGATTTATTATCAGTGTGGAAAACAGTTGTGCTGCTCAATATTTTTGGGGATCTGTGAAACTTTTCCATGATTCTTTGATGAATAAAGAGTTCAAAAAATGAGCATTTATTTCTGGATTTTTATTGTAAAATAGCTAAATAATTTGCAAAAATAATTTATTCTGTATTCAAGCAAATGTTTTAATTAAATAATAGCATCAAATAAATGCATGATACAGTACTGTTATGTGATTTTTACATAAATAAATTAATAATAATAATAATAATATATTTATCATATTATTAAAAGAGATAATTTAAACCATTTGACTATGAAGCGGCAAAATTAAATAAAAAAATAAATGTTGAAATATATAAATAAATCATTAAATACATAAAGAAATAATTAAATGCATAAATAAATGCATAAATGTATAAATATATATTTAAGTATTTCTTCATTTATGTTTTAGTTTATTTATTCATTTATTTATTTGGAGAAAAGGGAAGTAAATGTTTCTAGTGTTTCTAGTATAATATTAGACCTATAGGTTAATGTTTGTTTTATTTATCTGTATTTATTTCTGCTAAATAAACAAATGATTAAATAATATATTGTATAATATATTGTCATGAATGAGACTGAGAGCGTGCAAATCCATGTGCGAAGTATTTATTGATAAAACTCACAGGGCAGTACAGGCAGGCAATGGTCGATGACGGCGAACAACAATATCAGAGGCAAAGACAAATCCAAATACAGGCATGAGGTCGGGCGATCGGCAAACAGAGTCCAGAACAGTAAAGACGAAGGCGAGAAACGGTAGACAGGCAGAGTCGGCAACGGGGGATCAAAAAACAAAGACAATGATACAAAAACGCTTACAGAGGAGGGACAAACCACACTCAATGATCAGCGACAAACACATGAAGATCTGGGATATTCAAGCATGTGATAATTACACTGGGGGGCGGAGAAACAGATGAACAACCATGACAACACATGAGGTGGGTGGAGACAAGAGTTCTTTGACAATTAGTCCATGATGAAAACAGACATTAAACACACAGCATGAGTCTAAAGCTGGAGTGCCATCTGAGGTCTCTACTTGCAACTCCAGCTGGGCGTGACATATATACACTTCTATATACACTCATTTCATTATGTATTTAACATTTGTTTTATATATGTCAACATTTATTTAGTTATATAGAGTAATTTGACCCTCCAATTTTCCCAAACAAGAGGATATTATGCAGAACAACATTTTTAAGACCAAGTTGTGTTTTTTTTATGACAATTGAATTCATTAATAATTATATACACACACTATAAGTCCTTTATACACAATCTGACATCTGCTTAATATTGAACTGGAAATTGGGCCCCAACTAAGCCTGGTTCTCATAAGGTTTTTTTCTCCATTCTCTCATGGATGGGGTTTTGGTTCCTTGCTGCTGTCTCCTCTGGCTTGATTAGTTGGGGACACCTGATTTCCAGTGATTATCATCTTCTTGACTACAGAGACCGTCTCTGCATTTAATAAATAAATAGTTTAATTCTTGTCCTTATACATTACCATCATTCTGTTAACCTACTTGATAATGTTCAGTGCTTTGCTACAATCTGTATTGTTAAAAGCGCTATAGAAATAAAAGTGATTGATTGATTGATT
>JAUMHQ010000078.1:920194-935041 GCA_032361165.1 Enteromius paludinosus
ATGTTCATGTACTGAACTGTTATTATTCAACCATGCCAAGGTCAATTCAGTTTTCCATTCTATGGCACCTTTAAAATGAGACGAGTGAATACAAAAAGGTGATTGCGCCAAGATGTAACAGAAATACACTTTTTATGTAAATGCATGTAAATATATTTAAATCTCGATGATGAATAAATTAAAACTTTCTTGGACATGTCGTATTTCAACTAAGGCGAATGAATAAACACTTTTCATTTTTTTCTTTTTCAGTCCCAGATGTGCCAGTCAGAACGAGTAAACAGGAAAATAGAGATGGTAGAGAAATCGTCGGCAGTCAGTCCTCAAGGAACCTCCACTTATTGCTTTTAAAAGGTTTTAACATTATAAAATTGCAAAGAAACATATGTCAGGAAAATGAAATGTGTCTCTTTTTTCACAGGGTCAAGTGGGTTTCTTCTGAATGTAGTATTTCAAGTTTTTATAAATTGTGTGTTGTGATGAAGCATCAAAACTCCCGGGAGGAAAAAGCAATTACATCCAGACTGAATAAGACATCAAATGCAGCTCTCATATGAAAAGACGGCGCTAAATGCCGCCCGCAAGACTCGTTTATGACTTCACAATTGTGCAATATTCTTTATCATTGAAGCTTAACTCGCTTTCCTCACTCAAAATCGCCAGATAGTACAAAACACACGGCATGCTCCAGAGTTATTACAGTAATAACTTGAGGGAAAAGTATCCCACACAGCGGCTGGAAATGAATGGACCTGTGTCTGTGGTCTTCACGGATGGGCCTGTGATGTTTCAGCTGATTGAGTTCAGCCGGCGGCGGTGTAGCCTGCCTGTCCGTTTGCATGATTGACGGCGTCACCGGCACCTGACGGCCCTGTCGGGGCCCACGCCACGCTTCTCGCACAACCTTTTACCAAACTTGTAAACAACTCGCTGCTGCGGGACACGCTTTTGTCAGCTTGCTTTAAATCACGGCTCTGCCCTGAAGTTGAGAACACTGCAGTGAAAGTCTCAGTCAGTTAGTGACGGTCAGATGGGTGAAGGTTACTGGTTATCTGCATCTAACCAAACGCTGTTTGCATGTTAACGAGAAGTAATTAGTCAGTTTGAGGTCATCCTGGGATGCAGGGGCCTTTGTTTATATATTTTTATATAAAAAGTTTATTTGCAAAAACAGATGTGTTTTTAAAAACTTTCAAAAGTCCTGCATCGCAATTAATATCAACCAAACTGCAGTTTTGCAAATTAAATAATAATAACAATAACAACAAAAACCAGCTAACACAATAAAAAACATGATTTTAAACAACAGAATTATCTCTTTTTGCAAATAAACTGTTTATGTGTGTGTATATATATATATATACTGTGTATATATAGAGTATTTATAAGTAATACATTTATAAGTCAAACATATATGACTAATATTTAATTTAATAAATAATAAAGTTAGCCTTGCATAAAAATTGTATTGTGCTATCTCAAGGTAAATTAATATTTTAATATAGCAAATAACAGAATAAAAAATGTAATGCAAAGTATATTTAGGCTAACTCTGATGCAAATTGTATATTGAATTATTTTGATATTTTAAGCACAAACAAGAATTTCCTTTTAGAAAGAGATTTTATGAAATAATTCATTGCTTTTAAAAAAGAGAATTAGATTTTTAAGAAAGGAAATATTGGAAATATAGGCTCAAAAATTATTGTCAAAACGGTTGTATCAGCAAAGATGCAGAAACAATATATGTATTTATTTATTTGTGTGTTTATTCATTCATTCGTTCAGTCAGTCATTTATTTATTTTCAATACTGTATAAACACCTGCTTCATAAGTCCTTTTTCTGTACATTTTACTGTACAGTGCAAATGCTTCAGCTAAAAAAATTAAATCTGTGTAAATATGCAACCTTTATTTACATTTATCTGGTAAGCTAATTGTATATTTTTATATTAACAATTGTTTCCGGTAAAAGTTTCACTTGCTTTATGCAAAAACGTATAAAGCGTGTGTGGCACCTCAACACACTTTGAAGAACACCATGGTAAAGATACTGTTACTGTGGTATTTTATTTATATTGCTGACCTGTAGTTATAATTTTATCCTAAGAGCACTGAATTGCAACTGTTTGCTTGCTTAGTTTGAGGATAAATCCACATCAGTGCTGGAAAGTGTCACTTCTGTGTCTCCAGAAAGTCCTGACAGGCATGTACAACATCTCAAACCAGTGCATGTCACAAAATATACAACTTTTGACAGTTATCGTGTTTTTTTGCAAGACGCCTCAGTGTTTTTTGGTATGAAAGACAGCAGTTTTCAGTCGGTCCCTGAAGTAGTATCCATCTCAGGCGGACAACACTTTGCCTGAAGCTTGAGAAAGAATAAACAGCCTCTCACAGTCCGCGTTTAACATGCTACCCAGAATTCCTCTCGGTTGTGCCTGTGATGCTGGTAAATGATGAAGGGTGACTGGCAGCTGTCAGGCGTGTCTGATGGCTGTTTGCCAGAGGCTCGCTCTCCGCGGAGGGCTTGTCGGTTGTCTGTGAAGCACATCTTCATGTAGAAACTGGATGACCAGTCACTCCACAGCTCTGTTACCGGCCAGCATGAGAAAAGAAACAGCAAAACAGACGCTCAGAGAACTTTCCAAACTTTCTGCATAATTACTCGCCCTTAATAGGCCCAAAGAGAGTGTTTCATGAACATTGCATTATGCTTTAATAATGCATCCGCCTCTAACAGCAGACAAATTGGGCTTTCGCTGGTTGTAAACACAGATTCTGTTGTTTCACGGAGGATAATAATTAGCATCAGTGTGCTTTCATTTAGCGGGCCGCTTATGTTGTCCCTGCATATCAGGAGCGCAATCATTCCCGAGCATCCTAAAGTTTTAATTTTTAATTCTCCGGCATATGAATAAAACAGGCCGGCTGACTAGTTGTGATTAGTTTTGGCGTTTCTGCATACATTTGCTGTTTTCCAGCTCAGACTGATTGAATTAGCCGCAGTTGGACTGCTGAAGCGCTGCGTGAATCAGGCTGAGAGAAAGAGAGAGCGCTAAAAATTGCACAATGACAAAAGAGCATTTTATTGAAATTAGATTTGCATTTCCTGAAGGAAATAACCGTACCGAGGTTTTAGATTAGTTGAAGTGTTGAGCTCTGCTTCTGAGCAAATAGTGTCATAAATCTAACCATGCGTCTCGTTTTCTGACAGCGGCACACCAGAATCAATACGGTCACGTTCATAGGGACCCTATGTAGTGTTCACTGCTATACACACACTGAGCAGGGAGTATCTGTAGATATATGATGCCATTTAGTGTGAGATGGAGAAATATAAGTATATACATATAAATATGCACAATATTTTCTTGTATGTGAACATTTATGTATTTAAATTATCAAAATAAAAATAAATGTAGGCTATATATATAATATTTGTATTTTATTTTAATTTGAATAATTATTATTATATTAATATAAATCTATGCATTTGTTGTAGTACTTTATTTTTTTTTTACATTTTTTTAAATGTACAAAAAAATATAACTATTGATACACAACTGTTTAATGGCAATGAATATGATTTTTGATGCATCTTAAATGTTTTGATGTAACTTTATTGGCTAAAAGCATGAGAAGACATTTTAATTAGAATTGTTACATTATTATACAGTTGTTTTAATGAATATAAACAGTTATAGATATTATCTAAATTATTATGTTATGAATGTTTAATTTTTATATTTATATATAATTTAGTACATATATACACGGTACACACACACACACATATATATATATATATTTACATAGATTTTTATATAAAAAGTTAATGCAAGTTATATAAGTTTAATACTGTTAATACATAAGTTTTATGTTTCAAATTGAATTTATTTATCCTTTTTCTTTTAAGTTTGCTTTTTTTTAAACCCATTTGTTACTTCTCCCTCAATTCCCCCCAAAAAATTAAACTGTGAAGTATAAAAGTGCATATATATATATATATATATATATATATATATATATACACACACACACACGAACTTTAAATTTTATTTATATTTCCATGTCCATTTCCTGTGAACTTTTACTGTACAATAGTCACTGAGCAGTGAAAGGTACTATAAATATTAAACTATAAGCAAAGAAGACAAGACCAATCATAATTCAGTATGCAAATCAGCGCAGGAAAGACAACCAGTTGTAATGCAGTATGCGAATTTCATGAAGATCTCATTATCAGGATTAGTTACGTTTTGAATGCTAAAGATTCTAATAGTGTGAGTCACCAAGGCACTCATTTTCATACTTTAACTCTTAAGACTGAATTTCTGAGCTCACCTGAAGTCTGTATGTTGTGCAATTAACGGCATCAGTTAAATAGTTTGGTTTAGAACCAACCTTAACTGGAATGTTGAGGAATATCAACACAGAGCAGCCTTGCAAACACATTAATGAGGCGTTTTTGTCCACATCCTTGCATGCACGACTCTCATGTTAAGTTGTGCCGACGAAGGAGTCGAGACAGTGTCTCAGATCTTAATGAATCAATCAGTCTAGTTGCAGGTTTGGGTCAGGCAGGTGATTCCCATGATGATAGATGACTGTGACACTCTGCTACCTTTTTTCTGCCTCTCTCGCTCACTATTTCTTTTTTTGCTGAAGTGAAGGAGTCAAAGCAAGTATTTCCACTCGGATGATAATGAGGGAGAACAGGTGCTTGAGCTGAATAATGGAGCTGAGAATGAGCTCTGAATATTAAGTCGAAAGTTTCACCTTGACAGTCTCTCACAATGCAATGTAATTACCGCTGGCTTTCTCAGGATATTTATGGTCAAACACTTGGCAAAAAAAAAGATGAGGCGTTTCACATCAGAGCAAAGCAGAAGCTGCCCTCACACCATCAATAGATTTTTTTTGCCTAAGTATTTTTCCCCAGATGTCCGCTAATAATGTCAAGTCATAAATTATTTCTATATGATCTTTTATCATTCTCTCGCTGACACTTGCCTGAATCTTGTGTCATGGGTGTTATTTCACTTAATAAATAAGTACTTGTCACAAATTTGGAAAAATTATTTTAAATGTCTCTTCTGCTTATCAAGGTTGCAGTTGTTTAATTAAAAATACAGTAAAATATGAATATTAGTAATATTTCTAGTAAAATTTGTTAATATATATATGTTTCCCTCATAAAGCAAATTATGTGCCATTATGTAGTAAAAAGGGCATGCATAATTGCATTAAATGCCAAGTGCATTTTTACACTGTATACTAAAAAAAATATTATAATTTTAACGGTAAAAGACTGTAAAAATGCTACAGTAAAAAACTGATATATCACCTCACAGTTACAGTATGAGGCAAAAACCTGTAATAAATAAAACAGGAAATGTCATGGAATTTTCAGGGAAATATTTCTTGCAAGTAAACATTCACAAGGTATCTTTGTGTTTGTGTGTTTGAAACTGCGCTGATTTTATATGATAGTATTTAAAAGTTTGTAACCCGGCTGTTTTGGGTCACCATTGACTTCCATAGTTTTCCATTCCTACTATTGAAGCCAGTGTTGATCAAAATAGTCTGGTTACAAACTTTCTTAAAATATCTTGCTTAGTGTTCAGCAGAACAAAGAAATTCATACAGACTTTGAACTACTCGAGGGTGAGTAAATGACGACAGAATGTTCATTTTTGGGTGAACTATTCCTTTAATAACTTCCCTCTGTCGCTTTTAGTAAAGGTACAAAACAAATGTCACGACTAGGTTGGTAGGCCTATGTTAACATTATATCAATAATAAACTTTTATATGATTTTCAATATAGTTGCTTGCAAAAACGTGTTGCAGCGATACATCAAGTTCTTGCAGTAACATTTATTAACATGTTGCATATATATCTTGACTTTACTGAGAGTGCATTGGAAAGCCTCAGAGCTGCAGCGTCATTTAGAAGATTTGTTCAGTGTGAGGTTTGGGTCTGGCGGTGGTTCTTGTAGTCTGCTGTATGCTATGCGCACCTGTGTGTGTGTATGTGAATGATGGGCCAGGTTTGTTTCCTGTCTGATCAATGAGCCGCCTCCAGCCAGACCTCCTCCAGGCAGAGCGCCTGCGTAAAAAGCAGAAGAGTTATTGATCAGGCTCCAAGACTGTAAACACATGCTGGCAGCTCTGCATGCCTATTAGATTCCTCTTGTTGTGCTCTGCGTTGAGGGATTTTTCAATTCTGCTTTTAATCAACAGAAAGATGAAGGGGATCGAATACACAACAATGCCAATCTGAGTGAAGGGGGAAAGAATATAAGGGCAGAAAAAGGTGTAGTTCCCCTTCTTTTACACCTGTTTGCTTACTTTTTATTTACTGGGGGGGGGGGGGGATGATAACACAATCACTTATGTTGCTCAAAACCTTCAGTGAAAATCGTTTTGGTTAGTTTGTCATACAAACATTATTTTTAAGATGGTTTATGGTTGTTTTTTTTGCTTTTTGCAATCTGGCCGTAAAGAATGGTTTTGGGAGTCCACAACAACAGTTTGACATGCATGCAAGGTCAAAAAACACTTTCATTGTCTTTTTCGACAGCGGAAAACCATGCAGTGTATCTTGAGCTTTATACAAACACTATACAAACAATAATGATGCTGTGGTTATTTGATTAAACCATTGCAACCTATAGATGGCAGTAGTTTTGGAGATGCATGGAACCAGTTTTTCAGAAACCAGTTTTCCAGTTTTTCAAAAAGTGTAATCTGGATCAGAATGATCTGAATGTGAAATCCCATGTTTTGCAATCAGGAGCTGGTAATCCATCTGTCTCCTCTGTTGGATTTAATCACCTTGATCCAGAAACACAAGTACCAAATCTGGATTTCCAGTGCCGCAAATGGGATTACATATCATAATATGTATGCCATAACAAATAAATAAACAGATTTAACTCTGATGATTGAGTCATATATTATTTTTGTGTGGACAAAACCTTTATTGCATTTTGCTCCTGAATGCACTCTTCTGCTGGGATCTGGATAATCCTTTTTATTGGATCAAAGGAATCCCAATCCTACAAAAACAGTTTGAACAATATAACATATACTGAAGGCTGAGGATTGTCAATATCCAGATCAAAAACAATATTGGATTACATGATCTAATCCAATCTATTTTTTTTTTCTTTTGAACAAATCATTTTCAAGATTTGTTCTAATTCGTCAAACAACATCAGTGAAGTGGCTTCATGAGTTGTAACTAATAGGAAAAAATTATAATAATGCCAGATCAATTGTTATTTTTGCAGAATGTTACATGTGTCGAACCAACAATCCTCTGGGCCGAGATGTTAGTAAAAGTGTTCTGGATTTTATCAGATTGGATCAAATCATGAAAATGGGAAAAAGGATTTTAACAATCTGATGTATCATAATCTGAAAAATTATATATTATGTATGCAAATCAATTCTATAACTGCAGGTACATTTAGTGTCACCCGCAAAAATACAGTCATAATTTTTTTCAGCTTTTTTTCAAATGGTTATATTTTGTATTATTTTAATGTATTATTGTTATTTATTAATTGTTATGAATTGCAAGGTGTTACAGTATATAAAAATATAACAAGATATTTCAAAAGTGTCAGCATGACCCCGACCACCTTTTCCTTAACAAAAAAAAAGTTCCTTTTCAGGAACTCCACACTGTGTCAAACGCTTTGTGAATGCCTTCAGCGAGACCACGCTCTGAATCTGCTGTGAAATCTATCTAGATTAAAGTCAGGTGCGGCACACTCGGGTGGCTGGGTGCACAAGAGCACCTGCGGTCATTCATTCAGCGCGCTCTCTGTGAATCGGTCGCAGCTATCTTTGAAACGAAAAGAAAATAAAAATTAGGAAGCCAGCTAGTTTAAAAAGATAGCCATGAGTCAGGAAAAAGCATTTAAACAATGTGCTCCTCCCTGCGGTCGCTTTATCACGCTGCAGGATGCACACTCTTTGTGTGTGGCTTCTTTGGGAAAGCAACATGCAGCAGCTGCTCTCGAGGGAGGAGACTGCCCGGCATGTATGCAGCTCTCGCTGGCAACCCTTCGCTCATGCAGAGCTCTCTTTGAGAGTTTTTGTGTGTTTTCCCCGTGGCTCAGGCCCCGCTGTCGCCGAGGCGAACCGGCGTCTGCAGTCATGGGGTTCACAAATAGACCTGTTGGAGGAAATGGAGACGGGAAATCACCTATCTCCTGTCCAGCCCATCAGAGATGTTATAAACCCGAGTCAAGAAGCGCCGTGAGCGGCTATTTCTCCTCGGGCTGATAAGCGATCTGCACAGCATTCATCTTCCTCCGAGGAGGTCGATGTTATTAGCATGGACAGCCAGCCTTTGCCTCAGTCGCCACGCTATGTTGAGAGGCTCAGTTTAGAGTGGCCCGAGGTGCAGCAAACTGAGCCTCCAGCAAGCAGGCTGGATGAACGCTTTCTGCGGCCACAGCCGCCGCCTTCCCGCCGCAGTCTCCCGTTCTTTCCGGACCTTCACACGAGGTGTGTAGGTCCTGGTCTAAGCCTTTTTCCGTGAGAACTTATATTCCTGCCTCCGTTTACTACGGTAATGTGGCAGGGTTGGCATAAAAAGGTTACAAAAAGATGCCCCAGGTTGAACAGACGCTTGCAAGCCATCTGTCACCGGCAGGGACATCTTCTTTGAACAACCAGATTTTACCCTCCAAGCCGCTGTGGGTGAGCTGGTGGGAAAAGGCTATGCAGCAGGCCAAGCTGGGGGTTGCCTGCACACACTCGCTTTGTTGCAGGCATACCAAGCAGATCTTCTGAGCGAGCTGAGCGAGCGCGATCAGGTGAATGCCGAGGAAGGCTGATCTCTCACTCAGGGCTACAAAAGAGACTGCAAGAGACTGTTAGAAGTGAAAGCCCAAGATAGGGCTTGTTTGATGGACACCCCTCTTTCACTGTCAGGGCTCTTTCGCGGTATGGTCGATGTGGTGGTGGAGAGACACCAAGAGGCCAAAAAGCAGTCAGCTGCGCTGCAGTCACTTCTCCCTCACCACTCTCTAGCTCAGGGGGCTGTGGAGACTAGGCAGTGGCCCTATCAGACTCCCTCATCAACATATAGGGGGAGTCAGAAACAGGGTGTGGCTTCTTGGGCACCCCGGCAAGTACAATAGCCCTGCGGTTTCAGTGCCTAAAAAGGATCTAAGAGAATTTTTAACGGCGAGGAAATCTCGAAACGCAAAAAGATCCTGATCTGGGAAAGGGAGGACTCCCAGGATTAGGCCGTCAGGGGGTGCTGTAGCCGCAGCGAGATGCACCCACAGCTCCTCTTTGCTCTCTTGGCGCTCTTCAGCCTGCTCTGGCATGCATCTCAGACAGGCTGGATTGTGCACTTCCCCCGAAGGGGTTGTTTCAGCGGTTGAACCTGCATCTTACCGGCGAGCTGGAAGAGGGGGGTCGGTCGTTGCTCTGTCAACTAGAGACCAGTCCTGAGGGATGTGCCTACCAAACATTTCGGTATGGGTTCTGAATATTATAAGAAACGGCTACCGTATTCAATTCAGGCAATGACCGCCGCGTTTCAGCGACATCACACCCACTATGGTGGGCCCCGATCAAGCTCCCATGCTACGGCAGGAGATAGCTTCTCTTTTAAGAAAAAGAGCCATCGAGGTGGTTCCACACTCAGTAATGCATTTGGGGGTTTACAGCCCGTATTTCGTGGTTCCAAAAAAGGATGGAGGGCTGAGGCCCATTCTAGATCTCAGGCAACTGAAATGCTCAGTCAGTCAGCTGAAGTTAAGGATGCTTATGATCAAGCACGTTGTGAGTCAAATCAGGTCAGAGGACTGGTTTGTCACAATAGACATGAAGGAAGCATACTTTCACATTTCCATCCATCCTGCCCACAGGAAGTTTCTCAGGTTTGCTTTTGAATGGAAAGCCTATCAGTACAGAGTGCTTCCATTCGGCTTGGCTCTCTACTTTTACGAAAGTGATGGATGCGGCCCTGGGACTCGATCACGATGCACGCAAGCCTGACGCCTGCTCGGATCGAGTCCATTTTCGGGACGGTCAAGAGGGGAAAAGAAGGCAGTTTTTTGTCAGCCAAACTATTTCAAAAGCTCCTGGGCCTACTAGCAGCGGCATCCTGTGCGATCCCATTCGGGTTATTATACATGAGACCCCTGCAATGGTGGCTCAAACAAAAGGGGTATTCCCCGAGGGGAAATACTTTTTGCATGATCCAAGTCTCTCAACGTTACGTGCGAGCCTTGGATATGTGGAGGAGTATGGAGTTCCTGAGGTCAGGACCGGTGCAAGGTGATCAGTGCAAACGTGTAACGTTAACGACCGATGCGTCTCTCACTGGATGGGGAGCGGTCCTGCGGGGCCGCTCGGCCTGCGGGCAGTGGAAGGGCAGTGAACTTCTAATGCATATAAATTGTTTAGAGTTACTGGCAGTGTTTCAAGCACTGAGGTGCTTTCTTACCTTGTAAGGTCCGACAATATGGCTACAGTGTCATCCATAAATCGCCAAGGAGGTCTTCGGTCACGCCCCTTATACAAGCTGGCGCACCAGATCCTAACTTGGTCTCGGAGCAGGCTCCGCTGTCTCAGAGCAGTTTATATTCCGGGGTATCTCAACATGGGGGCAGACAGCCTGTCGAGACAGGTGTCAAAGCCAGGGGAATGGAGACTTCATCCAGATGTGATAGAGCAGATCTGGTCAGTCTTCTATCAGGCAGAGGTGTACCTCTTTTTGCGACTCAGGAGAATGCACAATGTCCCCTCTGGTTCTCTCTAGTTCATCCAGCTCCGCTGGGACTGGATGCTATGGTACAGACGTGGCCAAGGCACCGACTGTACGCTTTTCCCCCAGTCGCTCTGCTCCCAGGAAACTTGGAGAGAGTCCGCCAGGACGAGGTCAGTCTGCTCTTAGTAGCACCATTCTGGCCGGGCCGAGTATGGTTTGCGAACCTGGTCTCCCTTCTCGATGGCTCCCCCTGGGAGATTCCAATCAGGAAGGACCTTCTCTCTCAAGCAGGGGGCAAAATTGTGCACCCCCGCCCGGAGGTTTGGAACCTATTGGTATGGCCCTTTAAGGGGCGCAACTCATAGAGTCCGGTTTGTTGGCTGAGGTTGTTCAAATCATTCTCCAACCTAGGGCTCCCTCGACAAGGAAATTATATGCCCTGAAGTTGAAGCTTTTCAATTCATGGTGCGATGATCATTAGCAAAGTTCAGTAAACAGCCGGATTAGCACAGTTCTGCACTTTCTGCAATCGAGGCTGTCCACAGGGCTGGCTCATTCCACTTTGAAGGTGTACGTAGCAGCTATATCAGCTTTTCATTCCCTGATTAACGAACGGTCGGTGGGAAGACATCCTTTGGTCAATCGCTTACTTTGTGGTGCACTCAGGCTGAGGCCAGTGATTCGACCCCGGGTTCCAACTTGGGATCTGTAGGTACTAATTGAGTTCCTCCGCTCACCTCCTTTTGAGCCCTTGGAGCAGGTTTCAGACCGCTTCCTGGCCATCAAGACTGCGGTCTTGGTGGCACTTACCTCTTTGAAGAGGGTGGGGGATGTGCAGGCTCTTTCTGTAGCCCCTTCTTGTATAGACTTTGCGCCCGGTTTGGCCAAGGTCTCCCATTCCCGCAAGCGGGTTATATTCCCAAGGTGCCCACAGCTCCACTTTGACCTGTTGAGCTGCAGGCTTTTTCCCTTCCTCCCAGCCAAGGAGTGAGAGAAGAAGGACTGGATATTTATGTTTGTAGAACTATCTCCTGGAGGAAGTCGGACCAGTTATTTGTCTGCTTCGGCCCTCCTCGGAGGGGTCTTCCTGCTTCCAAGCAGACCCTAACCAGGTGGATGCTATCTCTTTGGCTTATTTATCTTCTGGTCTTATGTATATAACCCCAGTTCCTTGAAGGAACGAGACACTGCGTCTTTTTGCCACACCCACAGCATCCCTACCGGCACTTGCTTCATTCATGAGGCTAGTGTCTAATTCACCGCAGGTGCTCTTGTGCACCCAGTTAGTGACGTCACCCAAGGGTGCTGCACCTGACTTTAATCTAGACAGATTTCACAGCAGATTCAGAGCGTTGTCTCAATGAAGGCGTTCCCAAAGCATTTGACGCAGTGTCTCGTTCCTTCAAGGAACTGGGGTTATATACATAACCCTGAGACGTTTACCTTCATCTCAGTGGAATAAAATTTTGTGACTTCATCATTTTCCATCTATATTTACATTAAAATAACTGGACTTGATTCGATTTTTCTAAAGGTATGTAATTTTTTTATTTTACAAATAGGGTTTTAGGAAAAAATCACTAAACCCAGCATAAATATTAAAATTTCCACACCAAAAAGAAGGTCTAGTACTAGGGTACAAATGGAATATAGAAAAGACATGCTCACACACACACACACTTACACAAACACACACATGACTACAAAACTCGATCGGCAGAGAACATTTTTATAAAATGTGGCAAATAAAATCAGCCACAGATGCAGAACAAATATGTGAAGTGGTGGGACATAATTCACAGACCTGCCCTCACACACCAACTTCCACAAATGCGCGCACACACACACACACACAAAGACACACTCACAAAGACACAAACACTTACATACACACTCTTACATAGGTATGTTTGCCACAGACACCACTTTTTGAATTGAATTGAATTTTTAGACACACACTTATACACACACACACTCTCTCTCTCTCTCTCTCTCTCTCTCTCTCACACACACACACACACACTCCCTCTCTCACAGACATTTATTTTTAATGTCTATTCTAATGGTAATATAAATAAATTCAGACAAAAATTAATTTGTGATATTATCAGTTGGTCATTACCAGTAAAATTAATGGGTCTCTTTGAGCCCCCTACTGGTCAAAACTAATTATTACCTAAACTGTAACCCCCATAGGTTTATCTCGAACCAACAGATGGCAGAATTATACACCCTAACACCTAGCTCAACATAAAATTTAGGCCGTTATTTAAGTGATTGTTCAATGAAAAATCCGTACCTGAACCATATCTGTGCTCTCTCTGAGAAAATATTTTGATCTAAAATCTTTGGTCTTAGTTATTTTGTAGAATGTCAACTCTGTTATATCACAATATCAAAAGGAAAACAGAATTTATTATTTTATTATTTAAAGCTCTTTTAATCCAGTTTTCATTTGTGTCATCTGTTTGATAGCATTTATTCCAGTAAGAGGTGTTTTTTGGGGGACAAAATAATAAAACTATAAATTCTGTTACACTATTGTCAGCATTGTTACTCTTGCTTGGTAACAGAGTTCGACAGTCATAGAATTGTTGGCCACCAAATGTACCCACAATTATAGAATCACCCATATATGTAATTGGATCAGCTTAATCAAATGTTGCACTGAAAAAACTAGTAAAATGGATAACCTGATCCTGGTTAACAAAACATGAGATTAAACTTCCTGAACAACTGTATTCAGGTTACCATTAGAAGTGATTAACATAAAGTTTTATTACACTATATTCTGCAGATGGAAGAGAGAACAACTTCATTAAAGATTCAAATCTCATTGTTTTTTTTTTTTTAAAGAGATCCACACTGTGCGTGAGAATGAAAAATAAAAATAAATGTGATAATTAGCAGTTTGACAAGTCAATAAGCAATTCTGTTGCTTCATCACAGCTGCATATCTGATCGGAAGCTCTCTTAATAAAGAAGTAATCTCATAATTTTTATGATTATAATAATATGTTAATAAATATAATTAGGTTCTGTTTCTCTCTGTGTGTGAATACGCTCTTGCCGTCTTGTTGAGCAGATTAATTTCTCCTCCTGGGTTGCTGAATTTCACTTTGAGCTCATCGCCTTTATTGGTTTAAAGTTTATTGGTTTTAATGAGCTCGGCACAGTGGCACAATATGACTATAAGCAGATTATATCTCAAAGCTCTAAATGGCATCATCTCGCCGTAATCTCTAATCCCAATTCACTACAGTACTTCCTCCCACACAGCGCACCAAACGCAAGCACAGAGGAATTAAAAGTGTGAAAGACCTACTTGTCATGGAAATATCTTCCTGGAGCTCAGCTGGTGAAGTACAGAGAACACACATACTGACTCACTTAAACAAGACACATCTATAGAAACCAGAGTCTTTCAGAAGATGAAGGGCAAAGTCTTTTGACCGGGACCAGTGTTCCTATAAAGCTATTACAATTGTATTTTGTATTTCTGTTAATACAACAATTGAGTTTAAAGAACATTGCAGGAACGTTGACATAAACATTCAGCTAACATTTAAAAAAAAAAAAAAGCCCTGACTTTTTGCATTTTTAGAACATTTCAAACTATCTTAGAATGTAAATACATAAAATGGTTACATGGCCGCCTAGTAACCACCTAGAAGACCCTAGCAACAGTATAACAACACGCTGAAATCCACTCAGAACATGAGCTAAAGCAATTCCCTGGCAACCGCCCACAACATCCTGACCCACACTGTAAAAAATAATCATAGTTTTAATGGGAAAAGACTGTTAATTGGTTAATGGCTGTATATGGTGGAAAACTGTAATACAGGTAAATCTAATGGGACATTTCATGTAATTTCTTAGTTTCGGAAGAGAGAAAAATAATAAAGTTATGCCATAGTTTAGAGAAAAGACTTAAACTGACATTCCCAGAATGCCCAGATTGACATTTCACAGTTTTTATTGAAAAACAGTTTGACAAATGACGTCTACATTTGTTAGCAGGCACGTGCACACATAGACATCAAAGGGGGCTTGAGCACCTGCCCTTTTTTTTCCTGGAGAGAAAGTGCCTTTTT
>JAUMHQ010000078.1:951518-965817 GCA_032361165.1 Enteromius paludinosus
ATATATATATAATATTTTAATTGAAATATTTTATATTAAAATTCTTTCCTGGAATATTTTAAGTATTTTAAAAAATCCAAATATTTATGTATAGTCAATATGAAATAAATCTAAATATATACATTCGTTTTAAATATATTTAAAGTATATAACAAAAGTAATTTTAAATTTTTTAATTTTTTATTGAAATATTTTTCCATAAAACACATGCACTTATTTACATGATCAGCTGAACAAATGCAAAATATTAAATTCCTAGATTCTTTGTATTTTCGCCTTTCAAAACTCAAATAATACATTGTTTCATAATGCTACATTTCAATAATTTTGCAACACTGAAACATTTTACCTGTAATCTTTTTTACTTTAAGAAATATACATGTTATGTAAATATATATACACACCCACACATATAGGGGTAAAACAATGCAGGTATAACTCTGAAATAAGCAGGATTTTACCTCCATGTCACATTGCATATAAAACCCAGACCAACATTCAAAAACAAGAACAAAACAAGCATCAGAAATGAACAAATGAGGCCATGAGCGCATGTGTGCCAGAATGAGCTCCCTCTCGAGCTGGAAAGGAAAGAAAGTGAAAGATGATGAACAACTCCTCTCTTTTGTTTAGAAAGATCTCTTTTATGACCAACTCTGGCTCCAAGAGTCCAAAATGTAATCCAGAACATAATCACATCTATAGCTATACGAGTCTTGTAAGTCTAAACTTAAACATATTGCATGTGGAGACATGCGTTTAAACTGCAGCCCCATATTTTGTAGTATCACTGTACTGCTTTTGTTCAGGAATGACTTGCTAATCATCTCTGCATTATTGGCGTAATTCTTCAAGCGCTGTATTTTGATTCTTTTTTGAAAGTCAGGATAGCTGCTTCATCCGTACGATGGCCGTGTTTGGTTTGGACGCCGCTGAATAGCATGGTATGATGCGTAGGAAATTAAAAATGCAGGGCTGTAATTTACAGGAGAGGGAGATGGATTTAAAGGCTCGTTTTGCTGCTCCACTTCCAAACGTCCAAATATGTCACAGCTGAATGAGAACTGGGCTTTTTCTGGGCCGTCTCTGCCAGCTCCCCTCTGTGCCAGCGCAGCGTGACCCGCAGAAACAGCCTTCATCCCAGAAACCCTGTATGTGTACAGATACAGTGAGAAATATGTCTCGGAGGAAGACTTACTCAGTGTAATACTTTCAGTGCATCCTTCATGTCCTATAGAGGTAGTACAATATGCAACCTTGTCTCATAAAAATACGTACCTCTGAGCACTTTTTGTACAACACTGTTTTAACGTACCTTACGCCTCAGTGTCGAAGAGAAATGTCCACTAAAAAACACAGTTCAATATGTGAACCCTTTTCTTACATTGATATAGGTACATGTTGCTGTGTTTTTATTACGTTAAATATCCATGCACTGTTGATAAAATGTACACAAGATTGAACCGGAGCTCCTCTCCTCTCATCTCTGTACTCCGTGAGCTACCGAACGGTCTATGAAAACACATATGAACATTCAAAAGCATCTTTTTTACGTTTACTGCCTCTAGTGTCCATTTCTTTTGGAAACTGCAGAAATATGTACTTGTTGGTACATATTTTGGTACGTTTATGCCATGAGACTGAGTAAGCTATAACATGACATACAAAGTTAATTTACGTCAAAACAACAACAAAACAATTATGAGATAATAAGTTGAATTTTGAAAACGTAGTTGTGACAAGTCGTAACTGTAAGATAAAAAGTCATAAAAATTATGAGAAGCAATTAAAAATGTGTGTATAAATTTTGAATTTGATATTTACTGTCATATTTTCAATTTTTCAAACTCTTGGCTCTCTCATAATGTCTACTTGTGTTATGATTCGATTTTTTATGAGGTGGACAGGGGCGTCGTAGTTTGGTGAAAAGTGGGACTAAATTACCAGGGCCCCAAGCGACAGGAGGGCCCCTGAGGAGTGAAATTTGATTTTCCTTTAAATATAATTTTAAGATCACAATAAATGTTGTTAACTAATGTAAATGCTAATATTTTGGGTAAATGCATCAGTTGATTGATGTATTAAATGGTGTCGTAGGTAGTTGTGAACCTTGAGGTCATGGGGGCCCATGG
This sequence comes from Enteromius paludinosus, assembly GCA_032361165.1. Lineage (NCBI taxonomy): Eukaryota > Metazoa > Chordata > Actinopteri > Cypriniformes > Cyprinidae > Enteromius > Enteromius paludinosus. The sequence goes on from JAUMHQ010000078.1 coordinate 953,651, forward strand.
CCACTGCTTCTGCATAGGGCCTAGAGTTTGGTGCTACGCCCCTGGTGGAGGAAATAGGTTTCCATAAATAAACAAACAATAATAATAATAGATCTGATGGATTTTTCTTATCATAAGAAAAAAAAATATATTTAGCTGAATCAAAATTATGACATAAGTTAAAATTATAGCAAAAAAAGGGCAATAATAAAATGTCATAAAATATATGTAAAACAATTATGGCTTAAAACTACATAAAGATGACAAAAAGTCCAAATTATTACAAAAATAAATGAGATGCAAAGTCATAATCATGAGATAAAAAGTCAAAATTCTGACAGTTGAAATCATCACAAAAACGATTATAAGACACATAGATGAAATTATGAGGTAAAAAGTCATAACTCTGAGACAATAAAACTAATATTTAAATATGACAAGTGTAAAGTGATAAAGGTCAACAATCAAGTCAATTGTAGAATGAATTATGGCATAATTAGTTAAGAGAAAAGGTTGGTTATGAGATAAAAGTCAACAATTATGATTAAAGTCAAAATTACAGCAAAATTTCATGGTTTTCAAGATATGGCAAAATGAGATACTAAGTAATAACTAGGCATAATTTCATGAAATAATTGTGAAGAAAGTCAATAATATATATATATATATATATATATATATATATTTCATCATTATTAGGAAATAGGCTTCCATAAATAAACATATATATATATGCACACGTGTGTGTATGTATGTGTAGTCTTATGCAAATAGAGAGCATAACGCAGCATTTGTTATGTCAGATATCTAGATGTCTCAGCTCATGTGTCATTCTCAGGAGCAGGCCGTGTGTTTAATGAGAGGTGAGAGTGTATTTGAGCACATTCATCCCTCCACACACACACACACACACACACACATCTAATGATGAGCACTTGGCTGTGAAGTGAACCCAGAACAGGCCGGTGTGCTTCTGTGACCTGTCTCCGATGTATCCGTGACAGCGAGGGTCAGCGGCGGGCGTCTGGGACGTGACCCGTCTCTCATCTGCGGTCTCTGTGGTCTGTGGAAGCAGTCCAGAATGATTGGGTTGAGTTACAGCCAGACCTCTCCTGACCACTAGAGCCGCGGCCGGTCAATGAGAGCAGCAGAGACTCAGACCTACACTCGGTCAACACTTCAATTCACAAAGAGAAAATAAGTCAGTTTGTGTTTGGACACTTAGAGAAGCATCATCACACCTCCTATTACTGGCATATAGCTAATACCTTTTATGCATTTCTGTTTGTGCATCAATAAATCATAGGTTGAGCTGCTCAGATGGTCCAGTAGGTGGCGCTCTTGTCCTGGTCCCAACATCTTGACTCTGTCCTACAGTACATGTGGTAACTGAGTTCAGCCAAGCTCTTAAACTTTATCTGTGTGTAAAATATCTCATGAAAATATTATTTCACAGTGTCAGCAATGTATTATGTGAATTCTGAACAAAAGAGAGCCATGCAGTGTTTTATGAGCATTAATTAAACTTTCAACAAGCAGTTTAGCTGCTATCAAAGACTTTCTGAGTCGACTGTGCTGCTGCTGGGTTGATCTTCATCTCAAACACAAATAAAAGTGACTGCAATACTACACGGTTATCACTCAAATAAGAAGTCAAATTAATGAACGCTGTCTTTTAGGCCACGTCGTTTAACTGTTCAAGCATGATTTAAGGCTATCATATAATGTTTAAGGTATGTTTTGGAGCCAAGCATCATATTCCAAGAACAAGACTTTTATAATAAACAGGCAATCCAGTAAATTATTTTAATTTACATTTGAAACCTGTCTAGAACCACTTGTGCTTTTCACACAAAAATCACTTTTTGCTGATCTCCACATTTAAAATGAATAAAAAATTAATTAATTAAACTTTTTATTAAAGGTTTACAGATGTTGTTGGTAGAAAAAAACAACAATGTATAACAATAAATATAAAATATATTATACTACTCATATATATATATATATATATATATATATATACATAATTACAATACATATACACACACACACACACACAAGTCATCTAAATTTTAAAAAGATATATTTATATATATATACATATAAAAATATATATACATATAAAATTATGAACAATGTTTTTTAGTTCCTAAAATTATTTTATATTATTTAAATAATTACTAAATCAATTTATTATTTGTTTAAATATATTGGATAAATATTAAATATAATATAAATAAATTGTTACTTGAAAAAATAGTATATTTATACTATGTGTGTGTTAATACATTATTTATTAATTGACCAATTATTCAAATTATAATTATTATACAAAGATATATAATATTGATTACATATTTTGCATATTAATTGAATAATTTATAACTTTCTCTATGTTTAATACCTGTTTCACCTAAAATACAGGGTTTTGTTTTTTTTATCATCAGTCATTTCTATTTTACATTGTGGAAAACAGTTCCTGAGTGAAATCAACACAACTATAAGCAGTCCACTTAATTTTCAAGGAACACAAAGTGTTAAAAACCAGCAGATTCTGAAAGGCTGGACTGGTTAACCGACCCGGAGGACCACAAACAAGCAATAATCAGCATTCTGATAGAAGCAGCCGCAAGCCAGCACCGGCAGTGAAGCACAGTTAAAGCCTCAACACAGCTGTAAAATAGACTTAAAACTACTTAATGGAAGTGTTAGCCTCAAAATGACATTCCCCATTTTCGGTGCGGTGGAAGGCCGTTGATCTGTGTGGTCTCCTTGCAGGGCAACGTTTGGGTTAGTTGAGAGGGTCTGTGGCCAATCCTGCTTGTCACACACACACACACACACAATGTTTCCTTGAGCTGTGCTTCCAGGAGCGGAAAAGCATCCGCACAGAGACGCATAGATTTGCGTCTGTCTGTATGGCGTCCTCCTCGGCCAGCACTGGCAGATTTACCAGCTTTAATGGTGTAAATCACCTCCATCACACTCCCCTGATTTGAATATCTGAAAATAATGTCTGCGTTGTAATGGATCTTCAATATGTTCACACTATTTTATGGCGGCGTTTGGAAGGCCTGCGTGTTTTTTTGCGAGAAGTGTCTTGATGTATTAGGTAGATGAAATGAATACAACTCATTCACGGGACATGTGGACTCGAGATGTAAAAAACACGCTGGCTTCGAATGTAAACATGTGAAAACATATATTTGTTCTGATATGAAATATGCTGAGTTTGCATGGCTTGAACTCTCATTGTGGGTATTTAAGAAAACAGCGTCTGAAAATACTCTGTGTGTGTTTCTGCTGAAGTCATCAGCACTGGGAAAGCCAGAGTTTCTCTTGCCGTTTATAATTACTGAGATGTAAATCTAATACAGTTTGTCTGCATTAAACAGGGAAAATGTGTCCCTATATAGCTGGAAACTGCGTGAGCTTTTCACACTTGCTATGGTTCTTTCCATAAGATAGCATAATCAATTGACGAATCTCACTTTTTGCTGATTATTCACATTTAAAATTAATACAAATCTTTTAAAACTGAGAATACAAACTTGGAATATACCAATTAGGTCTCTCTCTTTCTCTCACACACACACACTCATTTTTATATATGTATATATAGTACAGTAGTGTGTGTGTTTGGATTGATTAGAATTATTAGATTTATTTGTGTTTTAAATAAAATTATTATTTATTATTCATTTGATTCATTAGTGTGTGTGTGTGTGTGTGTGTGTGTTTAGATTTATTAGAAATGACATGTTAGTATACACACAGCTATGTATATATATGTGTATAAATGTGTGTGTACACTGATAATAATAAACAAAATTATTATTATTATATTTAATATTTTTTTAAGTAATCATTATGGATGCAGATATAAATATATTGTTGGGTTTATAATTTAGTTCAATTATACTATTTCATATTAAATGAACAATTATTTGGTATATTATTAAATATTAAATTAATAATTATTAATGCTGTATATATTTGACCAAAATAATTTAAATTTCAATTCAATATAATTTATATTTTAATAAGTTTTATTATTATTATTATTATTCTAAAAATAGTATATTTATATTATTTTATATCAATGTGACAGACATAAATATAATACTTATTATTTAATTAAGATTTAAATATAATTATTGCATTTGAATTGTAATATAATTTTTCATGCTACCTTATTAGTCCTAGATAATTATTTAATATAATTATTAGATAATTACATGCATTTGGTAAAAATGAATGACATTTTAATAATAATTTAATTATGAGCTGCTTAATTTATAATTCATATATTTAATATTTTTAATTATTTAAAGACATTTTTTTTTTAATTATTAGTAAGATACAATATTGAAAAATATTGTTATGTATTGTAAATTTAATTATGCAGGATATGAGGATATTATTATATTAACATTAAAATAAATTGATATATACAAATATATTTTTATTATATCAGCTAGATAAAAACATGTTATAAAATGAACACAAAGAGCTCGAGCTCTTATTCTTATGCACAACGTCGTTCTTGAAGTGTATGAGCTCAGACATGTGCTCGAGATGTGTATGTGATGACGAGAGGTTTTGATGTTAATGGGTGTGGATGAGGAGGGTGGAGGGAGTCAGAGTTTGGCTTCATCCATCACACTTGAGTTTAGCCAGAGACACCACGACATGACAATACACTACATTACATTTACAGAGACGCTCAGTCAAGTCATTTCATAACAGAAACACGCATTTACTGCATTAGGAAGTCTAATAGAATTCAGTTAGAACGCCTATACAGTTTGAATTATGAAAAAAAAAAAACATCATTGTTATTGTATTTTATGTTTGCATACGGTTTCAACGACAACAACGTAAACAAACGTGGCCCTAACTTAACTTCCAGTAGACATCCCATTAGAATCACTAACAACAGTTCTTCTACAGCAGTTTATTTTTTTTAGAACAATTAAAATATGTTTGCTGCGTAAATCAGACGGATTTATAAAAAATGCAAACCAGGCCCGGCTCCAGATAGCTGCAGGGTGGGCCAAGTGATATTCCAGGTGGGCCGGGGTTACAGGCCTAAATAAATTATTATTTTTCCTGATGAACTTATTAGACTCCATTGAAAATAGGAACGTTAATTTCGGTTTGTTTATTTTACTTAACCGACAACCGACGGTCGTTAAGCCATCATTAACCGACAAGATTATGTTAAATTACACTTAAATTTGAACTGATGCCTGGCTGTGACCCATGAAAAAAATTATTTTATACAAGCAAAAAGCAGCATAAACAGAAGGGATTCGCATGGACAGAGAAAAAGCTATAGTAAAATTGGATCTGCTGAAAACCTCGCATACTTTTGAGAATCCAACGTTCAACTGATCTTAATAAATGCTCATTGTTACTCATGTAAACACAACAGCTTTGTTTCCCAGCAGACCGAAAATCAACGTGACACTCGCGTCCCCTGGAAATCCGCTCAAATTCAACCAATCATTTGTTGACTTCGACATTCCTGAAGGGTTTCCAGTTATGTGTACCATATGCATCAGACGTTTAGCCAACGTTCTGTGGGCGTGATGTCTGAGGCTGAGACTACAGGCCTAGTCTCGCGTAGCCAGTCCTTCAGACTGACGGCTGAAGGTGTGGAATTCATAGCCACTTTCTTTGGTCAAGGCCCGCCCATAAGGCCGTTTGACTGACATGTCAAACAACCAATCACAGTTCGTTTCGTACAGCGTCATGTTTCAGGGCGTGGAAATGTCCCCACAACAACAGAACGGTATGCAACAAGTCAATCAGCATAGAAAATCCCGATGAGACGCTCGCGGTAAACATCTGTTTGAAGCATATATCTTTTAAATATATCATTTTTGCCAATATCGCACACCCCAAGAGTTTATCTTGGACACAAATCATTCACATTATCCTCAAATAATCTCTGTTTTAAAACTAGAATGCCGCTGAAGACATCTTTTTTTGTTCCATCATGAGTAACAGGGTTGAATCACGCTGTGTCACAAACGGATGCGACTTCAATCGCTGCAGAACAAGAGCTGTTCGTCACATCCAGTCTGAATCTCCTGCCGCTTCAGAGGAGGTCAGTAAACCAGGAGAAAACTCCCGAATGATTCACGTCACTTACTCTGATTCATCTTACTGTTAATTTTATGTGCAGTTCATTTTAAACATCTACAGCTGAGTAATTCCATTTTTATACCAATGTTTAATGAGGAACATTTCAGCATTATAATTAATGCGGTGTGTCGTTTGTTCCTTTGATGTTCCGACTAGAGGAACTATCACAGATGCTTCAGAGGAATCATGTTAATGAGTGCTCTTACGCAGAAAACTAAATAGAAAAAAAATCAATTAATATTTATTACGGATGTGGTTGGAATCAAATACAAATAAACATCCTCATAAACTGTCAAACATGTAAATACATAAACTATTAAATAACAAATTAGCTCTGAAATTCTGTAACTTCTGAAACTGTAACTTGTAAAGTTGGAACATTTCATCATGACCTCATCTGTTTGCATGCATGCATTACTCACACACACAGCTCAAATAACCAATTATATATATATATATATATATAAATTTAATAATTTTAATTATTTCAGTTTAACATACCAGTGAACAGTAAGATTTTTTTATTTCTTTATTTTATTGTTTTTTTTGTTTTGTTTTGTTTTTTTAAAGAAGCCCCTTATGTTCACCAAGCCTGTATTTATTTGATCCAAAGTGCAGCAAATACAGTAACAATTTAAAAATATTTGTATTATTTATTTTAACATTAACACTAATTTTTTAAATATATTTTTACTATTTAAAATAATTAATAATAATTTTGTATTTGAATTTTTTATGTTAATGTGATTTCTAAGATTATTTTTTTATATTTTTGAATAAAACATAAAATAATAAAAATATTTAAGTTATATTTAATATTTAATTGCTATATTTTATTTTGAAAAAGCTAAGAATATTTTATTTAATTATTTAAATAATTAGTTTAATTGCAATAATGAAAATAAATTATATAAAATATTTTTTTTATATTTTGTGATATATTGTTTGTTTTTTTAAGTATATATATATATATTTAATGTGTATATTTAGTTGTATTTATATTTAGACTTAAATGTTTACATAATAAATAAACATTACATATTTACATGTTGCTTTATAAAGTGAAGACATGTAACTCCTCCATAAGCTGCACGTTATTACGCTCCTCGCAGACTAGTTAATCTACTGAAGGACTTCTCAACATCACTTTAAACACGGCCTGCCCCGGGACCACCTGTTTAAAGAAACAGAGGGTTGCTGAGGGTTTTTTTTAGGCTGTGGTCTGTTTCTTGTCAAGCATCAAGACACCCAGGTGCTCAGTGCTGTATTTGTGCTCTGGGTTTTTGGACGCGGCTACGGTTCAGTTTGGCAAACGACTTCGCGGAGGTGTCAAATATCGAGAAGCCGTTTCAAATGCCAAGCTAAGCAAAAATCCTCCTCCTTTCTGAAGAAAAGGTATGCTGTTCCATCTTGGCTGTTATTTTCGTATAATTAGTCAGCCTGCGGATGAAAAAACATATTCTTTGCCCCACATGCTTTGATAGTACTGGCTAGCTCGCGGCGGCGTTCATTAGCGTGAGAACGACACGCTATTATTGTACGCGTCACTTCTTTGTTAATTTCGCAATTAGCCGTGTCCACATGTTCGCGTATTTTTACAAACCACTGATCCTTCAAATGAAATCAGCACTGAAGCGATTTCTTTGTTAGTTTCCAAAAGCTTTATACAGTATACAGTTAAAGCTTTTATTAAGCTTCCTAGCTATCCGCTTTCAAATATAACATAATAAACACCGTACTTCATAGTCACGCGAAACCTGGCTATAACAGCGTTTCTGTGCTGCAAAAAACTACGAGCGCATGCTAGCTTACTTAAGTGCTTTCAATGGAAAGCATTGATATACATATATTGGTCTAGCTTCCGGTCTCGTCCAGGGATTCTTAGCGGTTTGGTTTGCTGCTTGATATTGACAATTGGTCATATTTATCATAGCTTAATGCATTATGTTTATTATGAACACACTGGTTTAGTGTCACCAATAGGCTTACTTCCACGTTGATGACAAAGGTAGATAAAGATGAATACAGATCAGTGGGGAAGATGAGAACTTAAGGTAAGGTTAGTCCAAAAAGTTGCTATATTTCTCGCTAAACTTTCGGGGGAAAAGTGGCAAAAGGGGTGGAGAAGTCGTTAAATCCAGCTACAATATTGCTAATAGGCTTAGTCTCTTAACCTCAAATACAAGCAATAATTAAGCTTGCTTGACTTAGCAGACACTGCTTATAATCAAATTACCAACACAGTCTCACGAGCAATTCGCACATATTCGTACGAGGTGCCAATTCGTACTAATTCGTACGACCTCACTCGTACGATTTCGTACGATTTGTCTAAAACCACGTGATGGGTAAGTTTAGGGGTGGGGTTATGTTTAGGTAATTCGTACAAATTCATACGAATTGGCATCTCGTAAAATACGTACGATTTAGAATGAGGTCGTACAAATTCGTACGAATTAGCCACCTCGTAAAATACGTACGCATTGCCTTGAGATCAGGTTGAAATTACACTCATCCAGGTGTAACATGTTAAATAACTGGCAGCTTATTGAATAATAATACATGTTATGGAAACATTATACGAAGGCTTCCAGAGAATTCACTGGAATCAATTATGTGGTAATGGTACATTAGATCAAATCGTACAGTAAGTTATATTTGGATACCTATACAGACTCTGATTACAATCAAAGTATTAAATATTAAACAAGAAAATAAAGCTTTTCCAAAGATTCTAATTAAAAATGGCATCCATTTAGGCTATGGGTTAAATATATTGCCTATCATTGGAAATTTGACGTTGATAAGGACAAGCATCCCATAATGCACTGGGCTCTTCGTCCTGGTCAGAGTGCTCTTTGTGTTCATATCCACACGGTCTGTTCTGCTCCGAGATCCTTATCGATCAGAACCCGGTGAAAGACGGCTTTATTCAACTTCTGTGTAAATCGCTCCACTATCGGCCACATCACTCCAAAACAGAGAGAAGGTATTTTAAAAGCCTGTTCTCATCTGTGACCCATTGAGAGCGCCGGACATGTTTATTAGACATGTCACGTGACCCTCCGTCTTGCTGCGTTTGGCTCTAAATGAAGAATCCACCGAAGGGACTCTTCTCCTGGCCTTAGACGAGAAACATGCAGCATGCAAACGTAGAATGCTTTGCCAATGCATTGCAGTGCTTATGAACGCAACAACACATTGAATCAAACTAGTGAGAATCCAGAGGGATGTACAGATTTGAAAATTCTTCTCAGTAATAATAAACTCATTATGTTCATGCTATGGTCATCAAGTGAAAATGGCCAAAAGTGTATTGAAATGTAGGCTTCTGTAATATATCTAAGCATGCTTAAATCAAGACACAAGTTAAATAACTTAAGATATTAAGTCTTTAAAAATGCAAAACGTATCAAAATTGAGTTTACACTCAAAACAATAAAAATGTCTGTCAGTGGGGACAAAATGATAAACTTTATTCAAAGGCAAAAGAAGCTTACTGAAATACATAGCCTACAAAAAATGTTAGTTAATTATTAGTGTATTTAAAGATGAAGTGAAGTGAGGGGAATTGCATGCACAAATACATATTCAATATTAACTGATGCTGATCAATGAGAAATATGAAATGGGAGTGATTGTGCCTAAATTTAAAGTATTTTTTCTTATGCATCAATGCATTTGACAGACGAGGTTCAACAACGCATTCAAAACACATTTAATCTGTTCTTGCTTTCCATGGGAATCGAACCCATGACCATGGCATTGGAAGTGGCCTTCTCTACAGTTTGTGCTGTTTTCTCAGTTTCTTAGTCACTGATTTCGGGCGTTCACCGTCCCCTCTGTCAGCCGCTGCTTACAGGAATCGTGTAGAAGACGGAACCTTTTCCAGATTCTTCCCCCGAACAATGCTCAATTCAGCCGGTTATTCTTAGGAACAGACAGCATGACCTTACAAGAGCTCTGCTCGTGTTTGTTCGGGTTTGATACGTGACAGCGAGACTCTTCTGGGACGCGACATGCTGGACATGTGAAAATCCAGACACCTGCTCAGGAAGTCTCTCCTTCTGCCAGTCGCACAAGCCAGTTGATTTAGCCACTGAGGTGTGAAGCTCCAGTTGTCTGCAGTCGCTGCGTTCCTCTACGTGAGTCACTTATGGGAAACTCGCACAGGCGTCGGGGGAAGAAGCGGCCGCCTTCTGCGCAGAACGAGAAAGGGAAAAGCCACCCCTTTTCAAGAAGTTACACATTTTACGAGCCCATAATTAAAGCCTCTGCAGCTTTCCCAAGCGGCTTTCTGCCCCCCTTGGAGACTCCATATTAGTCAATACCTTTCCCGATGATTTATGAGGCTTTTGCAAGAATCTGCTTTGTGTTTTAGACGTCTAAAGACACTAGTCATAATCATGACCTCAACAACATCAAATGGGAATGTTCAAGAAATTACACTGGCTTTGAGAAAGAGCACTAACGCTGGATTTAGACGGCCAGATGATTGCGATGACTTCATGGCATCATGACGCTCTCGATTCAAGGGGCCAGACGCAACCGGAGCCGCCGTTCATCATCATTTCTTCCCCGTGTGCAATCGGACAGAAGTGCATAGGACGTCTTAAAACAACAACCGATTTGTAATCAGAATGAAAACTGACCTGTGCAAAGCGTGCGGTTGTTATCTGGCAGGCTGCGCGAATCGGTGACGTCCGAGGCCAACGGGAGCCGGCGAGTCTGCTGAACATGGAAACGGATGAAGCTCATGGTGAGACTTGGTGCGCAGCCTTATAAAAGTCTTGTGCAGGAAGCGCTGCGTTCATTACTCAAAGCCTTTATTGGGTCCCTGATGGAGCGCATCCAGATCTGGGATTTCAGCTCGTCCAACCGCTCTGAACTGACAACCCTGAAAAAGAAGAGAAAAAAATTAAACGCACATCCATTAGGAGCCATTTTGGCGGAGACGGTCTTTCTCCAACCATCTAAACGGCCAAGTTAATTTCCCTCGGTTTGAACAAACGGTGACCATAAAGTGTTAAAGTTTGGCACGCAACATGTGCGACTTTTTGAGGAATTAACTGAATGCCTGACAGTGACAGAGAAATGCATATGTAATATATATTTGGGGCATATCTGTTATTCAGCAAACATGCATTAAATTGATCAAACGTGACAGTAAAGACCTTGGTAACACTTAATGATCAGTTAAGCATTGGTAAATAGTCCATTTATCCTTTATAAAGCTTTGTTCCAACAATAATAGGCATTAGTAAGCAGTTTATGAATACAGCTATAAATGTTTTGTTCTTGAGCAGATCTATAATGTTACCCAATTGGGTAACACTTTATAATAACTACACGCTATGAATCATTAGTTAAGCATTAATAAATAGTTAGTTCATCCTTTATAAAGCATTGTTCCAACATTAATAGTCATTAGTAAGCAGTTTATAAATACAGTTATAAATGCCTTGTTCTTAGTTTATAAGCATATCTAAATGTACAAAGGAGATTTAAAGGGCCAGTTATCTTCCTAACAGAAGAAAAATAAACAAACAACACAGAACTATTAATTTCAAGATGCAAAAAAAATAAAACTGCACAACTGTACACTTAAAAAAAATGTTCTATGAAACTGAAGGTTTGTTTTTCATTTACCAAGTGTACAGTTGTTTTTACATATTTTTTTAAATAATACTTTTTACAAATTATTTCTGTGTTTTGTATCCCTCTGTGTTGTGTTCATTTAACTTTTCTGTTTAGAATTTAAATGAGCCTTTACATCTGCTTTATAATAGTCCTCACTTTAGATGAGCTCACAAAAACAGACGTCTGGCAGCTACTAAATGCTTTACAACACCCTGACTTAATCATGAATTACAGCAGGAACATTACATATACATAACGAATAAAGCATTAATTAATACACTGAACTACTATTATCATGCGTCTAAATAATACGAATTATTAATGTATATTTAAATAATTTATTAATCATTTACTTAGACTTTCTAAATGATCTTATTAAACACTGACAACTC
>JAUMHQ010000078.1:978300-1002006 GCA_032361165.1 Enteromius paludinosus
ACACCTCTGCATGTGGGTATGGGAAGCTTTTTAATTTGGTAGGAAAAATGCAGGCGGAATTCCCCAAAATAGCCCTATAGTGTAAGAGGTTAAAAACTTAATGGGTTATCGGTCAGAGTGGTCCAGCCAAGTTATCGGTATTTGCTAAAAGCCACTATCGGTCAACCACTAGCAGAAATCACTTAACCCTGCCTAGCAACCATTGAGATGAATCTACAAATTGAAAAAAAAAAACACATTCCATGAAGAACATAACCACCACCCAGAACACCCTAGCAACCGCATGACGCACTCTAGATAGCACCCTAGCAACGTACTGAAAACATGTAAACATGACCTATATGAACAAGTATTTGAAAATGAAAATCTCTTGGGTGTTCATACACAAAACAATCTAAAAGTTTTGATTCGAAACATGCCATGCTTTGCTGAACTGATTGTGTGAATTCTGCTCTGATTGGGTTCCTCAGCTTGACAGATTGAGCATGAATGGCGCTTTATTACACGCTGGATTTTTCCATCACAGTAGATTCTCAGTTTCATTCGGCCTCACGCGACATCACAGGCTTATTTTCCAACATATAAATACACATCCTGGAGGAAGCTGACCGAGAGGGGTTCCCTAAAGATCTTGAAAAATAAATCCAGCCTGATATATGTATATAATGTGCACCTTCAACGGAAAGCAATGAAGATATATCTCAGGGAAGAGTTCCTTCCTGTACAGAATATATTTTCAATCATGAGAGCTGTCGCAGCGTCTCAAGCCTCGTCCTCCCCTCTGCTAATTATTTATACTTTGTAAACAAAAAAGAAGAGAAAGCAGCACAGATTCTACTTCCTTTTTAGTAACATTTCATGCCACATTTATTTGTTATATATTTTAACAATGCTTATATAAAAGTAACTATCATTTTAATTCTTCAATTTAATTATGGCTGTAACAGTAAAATACATATTACATGTATTTTTATTTACATATTACAAAATACATAAAATAATTATCTGTAAAGATGCACACGATTTCATAACAAACAGGCCAATAGATAATTAATTATACATAATAAATAATAAAGTATTATATTTTAAAATATTGTAAATATTGTATTTAAATTAATTAGGGAAACTGTATACATATAAAAAAAAATGATAGCAGTAACTGCATAATTGAACACTCAATACTTTCACAGATTTTTATGTAATTACAAAAATTAAAAAACTTTTTAAATATATATATATATATATTTTTTTTTTTATTTATTTATTTATTTTTTTACACATAACATTTTATATCACATTCATCAAATATTTAATCTAAATTAAAATGAGAAAGATTACATAATTACAACTAAAATTAACAATTATACTGATTATATAAATCAATTATAATTGTTATTTAAATTAACTTAAGTCTTAAGTCACAGTAGAATTTTATTTGACCCTTTTTATCTTTTATTTAACTTGTTTTATTGTTTTCAAAGCTGATTTCTCTTCTCAACAAAAATCCCATGATATTTGCGTTATTCAAGAACACTTAATCTGAAACGGCAAACAGAAATATCAGACAGTTTTGTTTTTTTTTTACTTGTGGCCTGGTTAATTTCTGACCCTGCACCTAAAGCATCACAAAATCAAGGACCTTCTACGAACAGTAAATTACTTTGCAACTACATGTAAACTAGCAGTCATTAGAGTATTGCTTAATAACACTTCCACAACAATATAGTGCATTTCAACTTATTCTTCTAACCCTAATCTTTCCCTAACAATCTACTCAGAGTTAGTAGACCTGTAGTTACAAATGAAAGAGAATTAGTCGACATGCAGTCACTTATATTTAGTAGAATCCGGACGATCAAAATAAAGTGTGTGATAGTGTAAAGTGAATGATTTTGAAAGCCGTATCTGATTCTGTCTTCTTTAAACAGTACAGAAAGAGAATATAACTTCAGTGCAAACACAAATGCAGATGCAGACGAAACATTCAGCCTTTGGGCTTTTGCAAACCCGAGCTTCGTAACGCCTCCGCTCGGCCATTCATAAATCTCCATTTTTGCAGTTCAGTAGTGCTAAGTAAGACCTCGGCTCCCCCCTTATGGCAACACTCGGCCGGAGGTCTCCAGGTTCAGACTGGGCTCATCCAGGCCGGCCTCTGGCCTTGGTAGTGGGTGGCAAGACGCACCTCTGCTGGGGCGAAACCCAGCCAACGGGGTCCAAGAAAAACCTTGGGAAAAAAATATCTGCAACATGGGCAGAGGAAGCATCTGTGCAGAGAGAGGCTCTCTGATGAAATATCGCCTGCTGACAGTACAAGAAGGAAGAGGCCGTGCGGTTTGAGAGCCGCGTACAGAAGCGCCGCTGTACAAACGCATTCCAGTAGCGCAGCGACTGACCCTCGCTGATTTTATTGCCCGTATTTATTACAGGCTGTGCTGAAATCGGCAGCTCACGGATCAGAAATCTGGGATCGGTGGATCCGGCCGGCTGGCAGGGGTCTGGAAGGCTTTATTGGACGCGCGCTCGTGTCCGTCGCTCCTGTGAATGGTCACCATATGTTGGCAGTTATTTGCGCAAGCTGTTGAATTTGCATCGGTTGCATGATGTGAATTAATGATTTTCTCCAACCGTGTGAGTCTGACGGGCAAAAAAAAAAGAAAGAAGCTTTGATTTTTAATATTCACGTGCAAAGAGTATTCGCTCCTGGACTGCAGTTGTTTGCACAAAGGTCAAAAGGGTCACACAAACATCATAAGAGTCAGAAGAATAAAAAAAAGTCCACTCCAACTATTAAAAATATGACGTATGTCATGATTTCATACAGATACTAATCATGACATTTAAATCTATTTTATAGACATTTTTTTTTTTACAGTACTTAAACTTGTACCTACCTGAGAAAGTGCTGGTTATATAAGGTTCATGGGGTTAGTACCTAGTTATTAATTAGTTATTGTAATTCCTATATAAGTAGTATGTACATGAACAACATGACTGTCACAGGCATTAAGAACCTGATCCCAAACTGTTGAATGTGTTGAGTGTATTTATACACCAGACAGACACCCATTTGTTAAACCTATTAAGGGAATTTCTCTCTTGTATGTTTGTAAATGAGAGTTGAATGGCTTCAATATTAAACTCAGCTTGATCTGATCACCATTACAAGCAGAGAACAGCTCGTCTCTCCAGAACTCCGGCCGTTTGGCAGGAACAACCCGGGCCAAGTTGAAAGAAAAGCTTCTTTGGTCGTCTTGTTTGCGTGAGGAAGGAAACTGTTTGCACTTCTCTTTTCTAGCCTGTTAGGCTGCATCGCTGCCAGGATCGAGAGGAAAAAAAGATGGACGACCCCTGGCGAGAGGAGGTTTATCTTTGATCAGTACCGCTGTGTCCTCTCGCTGGCCGGCCGCGTCAATGTGAGAGACAAACTGTCTCCTCTCCACCGAGAGATGACTCTCCAATTATCAGTCCTGCACCGAGGGGAACAGATGCAACTCATTAGCTACAAAATCATTCCGTCTTCCTCTTATTTTTATGCCCAATAAAAAAAATGCCGGCCATCAGGCATTGTTTATCGCGTGTCATATACAATACGCCTCGGGTCTGGTGTGTGACCGTTCAAACAGTCATTGTTTTACGCCGGCCCGGCCGGTTTGATGAACACAGGAACATTGTTAGTGTCAATAAACAAAAGTGAGTCCTTCGCACGCTCCATAAAACTGAGCGGTGTGCATATTTCAGCCCGAACACCTCCAATGGTTCGCTCTTGTCATTTTTACGCAAAGTCTGCAGGCCAAGATCCACATAAGACAAAAGGGTCAGGAATACATTTAAACACTTCGGTACAAAAAGAACATAAATACCAGCGAAGAAAAACAAAGATCTGTCACAGACCGAGCCTGGGCAGGAACTGGACGAGAAAAAGAAGGGATAGTTCACCCAAAAAATGAAGGCTCTGGCATTATTTACTCGCACTTATGTCGTTCCAAAACGTATGAGTTTCTTTCTTCTTTCACAAAAAGGAGGCGTTTAGCAGAATGTCCCAGAAAGCGGAGCTTGAAACAGTGCAGATGCATTACAAGAGTGCACCGTAAAAATTCTTATTAGAGTGCATTTGACCAAAAAAAAAAAGCAATAAATTCCAAATATTAAAATAATATTAATTACATATTATTATTAATATTATTAATAAATATTATTAAAATTGTATAATATTAAATCACATATATATATATATATAGAGAGAGAGAGAGAGAGAGAGAGAGAGAGAGAGAGAGAGAGAGAGAGACAATAAAAATATAATATTAATATTAAAATAAAATAAATTAAACTTTAACTGAAATAAATGTAAATATAAATCTATTTTTATAATTTTTATAAGTATATTTCTCATCTATATTCACTTTAGCTTCATGTACAACAACAAGACAACAGTGAAATTAATACAATTAATGATTAATAAAACTATACAGACATTAAAAAAACACATAAAGGCAAAAAAAACAAAACTGTTTCTGTTGTTATAATAATAATAGTAAAATTCAACCATGGAATTAATAAAATGAATAATTAATTCAATTAAAAAATTAATAATAATTAATAAAACTATACAGACATAAAAAACAGAAAAGAAAAAAACAAAACCAGCAAAAATCCTAAAAATAACTAAATTAAAAATACAATAAACCAGAAGAAAAATGTATTAAAAATATGAATGTAACTATAATAGTACTACAATGATAGTAAAATAACACTGCCGTACAACATGCGATATCCTACAATGTAGCTTTCGGTGAGGAAAAGACCATTTTCAGCTGCTGTTCGTTGAAAATCTCTAAATCTCATTCACACTTTCATATTCTGAAACTGACACATCAACACAAAAGGGATTTGAGATCTGCAGCAAAAGCACGCATTTTCAGCAAATAATGACTTTTCAGATAATGTCTTGTCCTAACACAGCACTAGGGTCAGCTGCAGATGTGTAGCACACACCTTGCCACAACATGAGGGCGAGTAAATGATGATAAATGACAGGACTTTGATTTTCGGGTGGACTAACCTCTAACGTGTGAATGAAAGGTTTCAAGACAAGATAGCAGAGAGCTGCATGGGTGTGCATTTGGCGGGCCGTAATGAGACGTTGCCATAAGCATAACTCCTGCTCGTGCATATTCATGAGAAGCACGAGACAGATGTGGAAACATGTGTGTGTGTGTGCTGGCGCCCGGCGGGACGGTCCTGTCTGTGTGGAGCCGGCTGAATTGGATCAAGGCTGCGGCGCATTCGAGATGCCGTATGACCGGGACTTCCCCGCCGTCAGACTGCCAGAGCTCCAGTTCAACTGTATCCATGTACAGTCGTCCCGGGTCAGAACCCCCTTCAAACGCCTTCGATCTGAAATCCAGAGGGCTTAGGAAAATAGACAAGGCTAAGTGTGGGTTTTAATGCAATAACGAATTTCAGACCGTCTTCCCGCTCTCTTTCTGGCGTTTCTGTGTTTGTAAAATGACGGGGTGAGAGTTTGATGGGTAGAACGAGCAGGGTTATGATCACTAATACCTACATGTTTTTTTTAAATAGCCTTATATTGCATTAATACATTACATAGATGCTTTACATACTTGTATCAATAAACATAATTCTAATAAAAATCATCAATAATAATTTGACTCTGCTTATATAATAAAATTCCTTATGATATATGTATATGTAAAAAGATACATTTCAGACATATGTGTATATATATATATATATATATATATATATATTTAATCACGATTAATGATTATTTACGATGCAATTAAAATAAAATGCAAATTTTGCAATAAAATTAAAATAAAAAAAATTTAAATAAAATTAATCACGATTAATCATTTTATATATATATAAAATGATTAATCGTGATTAATTGCATTCAAAATAAATGTTTTTGTTTATATATGTGTGTGTGTGTACTGTGCATATATATATATATATATATATACACACACACACACACATGCTTTTATATACTTTATATACTTTTTAAAAAAATTTTAATTTTATATTTTAAATAAAAAGTTATTTTAAATATATTTATATATAAAATGGATGTAAATATATATTATGTAAACAAAACTTTTTTATTTTATTTATTTTTTGGGTGAATTTTAAGGTGAATTCTTAAAAAAATAACAATAACACAATATACACACACACACATACACACATACAGACAGTAACAATGTAATAATAATAATTAAAATAAATCCAACTTTAACTGAAATAAATTATAGTATAGTCTAGTATAGTATAGTAAATAGAATAGTATTTATAGCTTTTTGTACTAAAACAACTGTGAAATTAATCAAATTAGTAATTAATAAAACTATAGACAAAAAAAAAAGTTTTTTTTATTATTATAAATTGCAGTTTTGTAAGTAGCTACGGGGCTGAACCAAGACCACAAAAACGTTTCAGTGATAGTCACTGTCTCTGTTGGTTAAGCTTAGTTTGGGAATCCCTGATCCAAGTCATGCCATAAAAAGTGTGGCATTATAAAACCCAACTGATCTTGATATTGCTTAATTTCTCTAGAAAAGCCCAACGATGCTTTGCTGTAAACAACGGTATTACAATCAGAATCTGAGCTCTGTCCTGGAGCCTGAACTGAAGAGATGCTAACAGCGGCGTGATTTAGAGTGAAGCAGCACCTTCGAGGGTTCTGGCTAAAGGATTAGAGTTGTTATTGTGCTGCGGAGCCCCGTTATTTGGGGAGACGTAACGCAGCCAGATCCAGCGCACTCCAGCGGGGAAGTGCATCCCCAGAACTCCGACTTAATGGGCCGTACTGTACACCACCTCGCTGTGAAGTGGGATTTGGGGGTCAGCATGTGGAAAAACCCACCGTAAATCAATAGCATCTGAAACAGCTAGGAGGGCTCGCAGGCAGCGCTCGGCGCTCTCGAAGCCTGAAGATGAGACTTTATTCAAAAATAATAGCCAGTCTGTTTACTGCGCCACGAGATGGATTACATGGCACTGAAATAAATACTTCCAGATGCGGCTCAACAGAAATTACACTGAAGAAGAGGGGGGAGAAAAAAACGACTCCATAAATCCAGAGAGAGAAACGGCAAAGCGTTTTCTGGCACTGAAAGCTCATGCTTCTAATGGCATAGTATTTTCATATCGATGCTTCAGCAAACAAGAAAAGATAGGCTGCCGTTGCCAACACTTTGGCGTGAAATAAAAACAAATCCAGCTCTTTGTGCTCGAAATCCAGGAAGTTGCTGTTCTTTCTCCGATAAACTTATTTCAAAGACAAATATTACGCTTTACTTCAAATGGCGCCAGTACTCGGCCAGTATTTCTGCACTGGGAGGTTTGAATATCATTTCGATAAAATATTGCCTCTTTGGAAGACTACCGTATGTCGTTTTCCCGTTCCAACTGACCCACTTCTGTGCGCCGCTGCCAGTCCGACCGTTCGCTTGACATCCAAGAAGCAATTTCATGGAGTAATAACAAGCTATTCAAACCACGGGGAAGAATGTCTCTACTTGTAAATGTGTAATTGTTAGGGAAGGTTTCGCAGGAACTGGCCTCCGGTGCCAACGCGAGGGATGCGACTGGAATTTGGGATGTAAAACCTGCTCCAATGGGCCGTTTATAGTGCCGTGTTTATGAGGCATTGAAAAGGGCACAGACACAGCGAGTTCTGTGGATGTCAGCGGCCCGGGACGAGACGTCCATCCTCAGATACGGAGATGATGGAGCAATAAACGAGAGAGAGGAGACACATCACTACATCGTTTGTTGTCTTTGGCCCAAAGTCTTGCTGTCGCAGCAACTTCTAAACATGCGTGAGGGCCAACAACATTTAAACAGATCTTGTAAAGAGTAAAGTATCTCTAGATCTTTAGACACACTTTTGTGATTGTCTAAGGTGTGTTTAAGCAAGATTTAGAACAATACAGCAAACCATCCAGAACCCCGTAGCAACACCCTAGCAACCACAAAGCAATGTGCTAAATAAAACACATTTTAAACCCCACGGGTTTGGCATAACACCCTAGAAACTGCTTCTTTACATACTGAAAGCCACCTAGAGTTCTGTAACAGCTGCCAAGACTCCCCAGTAACTCCATTGCAACACATTGAAAAACAAAACGTAGCACACCTTAGTAATGGAATGTCACTCTTAAACAACCAGTTAGAACACTATAGCAATCACACACCAATGTACTAGACACCGCCAAGAACACCCACAAAAGAAACTACCGAACAACGACCCAGAAACCTTTAGTAACTGCTTAGTAATGCCTTAGAAATGTGCTAAAAACAACAAAACAACAAAAAATCTGAAAGGTCCCCTGAGGTGCCTTGAAACACGCAGTGTTATTTCATGTGGTGACGTAATTTCAACTGAAACAGGAAGACAGGGTGGGGCCTCGGGAAGCCACGCCCCTTTTTAAATAGCCAATAGTGTATGTATCTGCTCTGGCGAGAGCCGTTGAGCTCGGTAAAGCCACATTTGACAGCCACAGTCTAATAGATTACTCCCTATATTCAATATGAAACTTTACTTACTCTTAACACCCTATCCCCAAAATTGAACTGGAAATTAGGTGCTGGGCGTCCGGCCAGAGGAGAACTGGACCCAACTAAGCCTGGTTCTCACAAGGTTTTTTTCTCCATTCTCTCATGGATGGGGTTTTGGTTCCTTGCCGCTGTCTATTATACATTGATAATGTTCAGTGCTTTGCTACAATCTGTATTGTTAAAAGCACCATATAAATAAAAATGACTTGACTTGACTACTGTTAGTAGGGATCATAATCATGCTGAGGCTGTGTAGTTTTAAAAGTAACTAACTCGCGCGTATCATTTGCACCATGCCATCGCGTCTCTGTAGTGAAGGCAAAAAAGTCCAGTCAGACTGTGAGCTCGTGACAAACGCGAAAAAAAGACCTCATTTGCCCCAATCAAAAGCATATTTACACTGCCTGAATCAGTCCCCATCGCCTGCATTGTGCATTACGTGCCATTCACAGCACAGAAAATACTAACACTGAACAAGTGACCGATCTCAGTCTAGAGGGCGGGCGCTTCAGATTCTAGAGAGCATTTGATTGGTCAGAAGATTTGATGAGAAGCTGAAGTATGAGTTGACGTCGGAAAAACCTTTGATCCGTTTCGGCGGAAGTGACAAAACTGCAAGTTTCTGAATGCTTATATCTTCTAAATGCGAATTTGCTACCGTTTTGGAGCAAACTGCCTTATAGATAACCTTACGGCTAACATATTGATACTAACACCTACAAAACTTTCATTTTGATTTCAGGTGGGCTAGAAGTGAAGGCATAGCAACACCCTCCCCTCCATCAAATGACCTTTGCAATGTAATAGCAACACCATAAAAATAAGTCAGAACACCCTAGTAACCACCCAGCACCTCTCAACAAACTGCATTGGAACGCCCTAGGAAGCACAAAGCAATGTGTCAAATGAACACATTTAAAACAAAACCTGTCAGAACTCACTAGCAACCACGTAAAAACCATCCAACATGCCTTAGCAATCAACCAGAACCCCATTGCATCCACTTACCAATACCTTAGAAACCACATTGCATAGTGCTAATAAAATTAATCATTTAAGAATGCCCTAACAACCATATAACAAGCAGTACATCATGGCAACCACACAGTGTACCTCCTCTGGTTATACCGCCAGTTGGATTTGAACTGGTGTTTCCAGCACTGAAGACAAGGAAGCTAAAGATCAATATAGATAGACAAATAGAGAATTTCAGATATCTGTGCACTAAAAATAAACCTAGATGTTACATTTACACTGCATGTACTTATGCCACTAGAAAGCACTAGAAAGTTCTTCTTGCATTAGCAGGTCAAAGTAAGCATCACAGAAGGATGTTTTCGCCAGGCATTTACAAAAACTGGCAGAAACAAACACAAAAGGACAAACAATTCCATCTGATGAGCTGCTTTTCCACAACAGCAGACTCTGGAATCAAATGAAAGTATACTTCTTGGCCGGTGACTTGCTGTCCTTGCGGACGGGGGAGGTAATTGCGTTGCCCTGTGCGTGAGTGTAATCAAATGATCTCTGAACGATTGTAGGTCTTGCGTTACCCTCTTAATTCAGTTTCAAAGTTAATAATCTCACAATGACTTGATTTTGGTAATTCGAGGCCGATAAAGCCTCCAACAACAGTCACTGGGGCAGACGTTTAAATTACATAATGCTATACATCCACAATGGTGAAACTCGAGTGAAAGCGAACCGTTTCCAGATTGGTGATTTCTCTTCGTTTCATTCTGGGGAAGTGTTGAGAATCTCACATGCATTTGAAGGTAATACGTCCACGTAAGTGCTGCAACGTCTGGAAGGCCACCACGCCGATAGACAACGGTCCATATTAATGAGAAAGCGCCTGTACCAAGTACCAAACAAGGCCTTAATTCTACCTTCTGGGCTTTTTAAAAGACCAGAATGAAAAGTGCTTATTGGTGCAATTAAGCATGGGTTTAAACTGGCTCCAGTCGCAATAAAACCCAGCCAATTACATGATAACTTGGTTCTGACGGCACTCACTCAGTCACTTGCATCCCCCCGTCTAATTATTCCTGTGCCATTCCCAGTAAGGAACTGAGACTTACTCATCAAAGGCGAACGCGAGTGGCACTCTGGAACATCTGGAAGTCTTCACTCAGCATCATACCCTGGAAAACCATATAACACCTGTTTTATATATTAAACAATACACCGCGTCTCTGTGCAACTCCCAGTTTCCTACATGCTGGGCTCATGTTTACGCCATGGAAATCCAGTCACGTTTGTCCTGCATTGCTTGGCGACATTGAAATCGTAGGGCTTTTAGAGATGTAATAAGAACATGCTTCCATCATGCTTTGGTTTGCCTTCGCAGTTCTTTCAGAGTATTTGGCACAAACATGCAAAAGATGAGACTGAAATATCTCAGGATGTTGTGCATTACCGTGGAGGCTCTAAATCTAGTGCAAAATGAGTTAAAACTGTGATTTAGTGCTTTGCCAGATTAAATCACAATGAAGTAACAAAACCAGCAATTCAAAGCAGATATTGCCTATTGTGTATTATAAACATTCAAGCCTCCTCTGGGTAACAACACAGTAAAAACTGGACTGAACTCCAAAGTAACCACATTCAAATATATGCAGAACACCTGGGCAACACCTCTGTTTTTTAAGAAACTGCTAACCCGACAATCTTCCTGCGGGGCTAGAAGCGATCTAACGCATCTAATGATCTAATGCAAGTTGATCATTGAAGTACATCGCAATGAAAAGCAACAAATATCAGTATTTAAAACGAAAGCAGCCCCAGAAAAACAACACTGGCAGCTTTTCCGGCAGCCGTCGGCTCAGGAAGCATCAAGTGGGCCGTCATTGGTAAATTGCTCATTACCTGTGAATTGCAGATTGACCACGACAGCAAAAGCCTCCAAATTGGCTGTGAGAAAGCCTCCAAGAGCCATTTCTCAAACGCAGCCCGGCACTTAAGACACCCACACTTCTGCGCCCGATGGAAAATTATAACTCGCTGCACAGTCGCATACGTAAGCGCGTGAAATAAGCAGGCATCTCTTCGGCCGTAAACAGAACTTACGGAAAACAAAACAAAATTAAATCTCCTTTGTATTTCCAAAAAGGATCGAAATTCCGCTTATTTAATTCTCCAGTAGAATTATGTGACTTTTATGAGGAAAATTACACTAACCGCAAATTGCGCTAAACAATTCCAATACTTTAGGGCTTGACCACTTTAAAATGGGGCTGCGCTGCGATTATAAATATAACTCTTTTACGGCTCTGTTATTACGTACTGAGAAGGGGGAGAGCGGGCCAATCTTGTGGCTGTAGCGCCTGATGGCCTCTCTGATGTGGGCTGGTTGGATGGCACTGCTCTGAGCCTCCGCGCCACAGGCCACCGCGCTCTGCAACAGAGAAGACAGAGAAAATACAGCTCGTATTATTGCTAATTCAAAAACACGGTGGGAGTCCTGCAGCTTGGTGCACAAACACAAAAGCACACTTTTGGGAACCCAAATCGGCCGGAGCTTTACCTCTGGAGAGATATAAATGCTACGTGTCATTTGATGCTTTATGAACTCGCAGCGCAGGCCGATTCTGATATATAGAGGCCTGACAGTAAACGCTAGTGCTGCGTGTGATTGGCTGTAATTGCAGTGTCTCTGAAGTCATTGGAGGGAAGGGGAGCATTTAGACTCCGTATCTCTTAGCAGACGAGGGGGAAAAACAACTTCCCTGTTTGGATGTTTGCAATAAACTTCAGAGACACTGGAGTCAGTAAAACAGGACGGGTATGGAAATCTTGAGACTTGGTTCTTGCTAAAGTTTCCACTGCTTATGAAGGGGCTGGAATCCATGATAAGTAATAGCCTTTGGGTTTTACTTCTAGTGTAAAATAAACAGCGTTAGGGTGGTTGTTTGGTTTTCTGAGTTTGGGGCGGGATTATCTGTTTGTCCTGCACACAGCAATAACAGATTAGACTGCCTTAAAATGTTTAAACACATTACAGTAGAAATTGCCACCACTGGTCTTTCAGCTTAGCCTGATTTTTGATGTATGCATTGTAAATGATGTAAAATATAGTTTTAAGGTATATTTTAGCTGAGAATGATACATTATATAGAATAATAATGGTGATGATTATATTATTATTATTATATAATAAAATAATTAATGATTGTTTATATAAAATTAATTATTATTGGGGCATTGTTTGAGAATTTTGTATCATCAAAACATACAAACATACTATAATGAGAAAATTAAAATAAACAATATATGATTAATCACTTGCAAATGAGGAACAAAAGCAATTATTCAGAGCCAATAATATATTTGTAATATTACAATGCCTTAACATTTATAAAATAAATAATTTAGTTTATAAATAGTAATAATAATAATAATAGTTATTATTAAAATGATTATGATTAAACTCTTAAGCGGTGTATTATTAATACTTAATAAATATGAAAGATTATTTGTACATTGATATTATATTCTTTTTGTATTTTGTATTTTTTTTTAAACAGTAATAATAATTTCACCATCATCATTATTTTTCTATATTATATATAATTTTAAGAGATATGTAATTATAATGTATATATATATATATATTGGAAATATGCATTAAAATATAGTATTTAAAATAATTTACAATGGAAATCATACATTTTACTGTTAAAGTCTTTGTAAAATGTGAACAAATGATCATCTAGTGTCGTATACCAGAAATATTTCTGGTTCAACACTACATAAAGCATTTTATTTTATAAAGAAACAGGTAACCCCGCCCCCAACTCTCCTATTGGTTGAGCCTGTTGTTATGTCCGGCCCAGTTTGGTAACAGATAAACAGACTGCAGTTCCATTAAACAGACACCAGTGGTGCAGTGATCACACACTCATCTATAACTGGAGGCTAGCTACATAACCACAACGTAATATAGATGATCTGTCAATATTGGTGTACCTTCTTCCTCTTCCTCTGTTTGACCTTACTGCTGCCATCTTGGTTCGGGCCGCCGTTGCCCTGGGCCATGGAGTGCATCTTCCCCTGGTGTCCCGTCAGAGGGCCGCTGGGAGTAGACGGCGGGGTGTTTTCTGGAGAGTCCGTCTCCTTTTTGGTGCTTGCAGCCTAAAGAGAGACCAGAAAAAGCACATACCTGAGCACCAACTTATTATTTGACATTAGATGACTGCTACAAAATCACAATGTGCCCGACCTTCTCATAAACAACACTCGTAACGCAAAAAGGTCACGGCTACAAAACACGGCCCTGAGGCCATCACCTGCAGTCTTACGACACGTCTCGGTCCTATCGCTCAAACCACAGGGTTATTCTGTCACTCTCGTCACATGGGAATGTGGCCGACCCCCAAGGATGAGGAGAAAAACAATACTGGAATTCAGGCAAAAAAACAAAAAAAAAAAAAACATGTGCGCTTCCAGACCCGGAATGGCCTTGGCCGAGTCTGAGAGAGAGAGAGACAGATGAGGTTTTGGTGGTTTCAGTGACACAGATGTCCATCCGTGGAACGGATCCCGCAGCTCAAAACCACCTTGGACAAACTTGGCGGTTCTGCTTGGCCAGAGGTCAAAACCGCGGAGCAGGACGCTCTTGTTTGGTTTTCTTCTCCAATGGACAAGCGCTCGGAGAAAGCTGCTGAAATGACCGTTATCACCAGAAAAACTACTCCATAGCTTCACCAAACACCAACTAACCTCATAAAGCATATTTTAACAGTGGATTAGATAAGAATGGATAAAGTAGATGCTTCTCAGTAGTAGTATTGATTTAATGCATGCCGTGTCAGCATCTATTTTAAAAAATACAATTACAACAATCTCAAGTTATACTACACATGATTTCTTCCATATGATACAAATTCTATAACCTTTTGGACAAGTGAGTTCAATTTATAAAAGAGTTTTCTTACATGCATTAAAACCTGGACAATCCAATAAAAACCAAAGAAACAACACATTACTAGCCGAATAACTGACTTCCTTTCTGGAAAGTCTAGAAGATATGATTGACTGAATAATTGAAAGATGACTGGAAGGAATAGTTTGAATCGTGTCATCATTTACTGATGGGGAAAAAAAAATGTGTTCATGCCGACTTTACTTTATGTTGTGATTTGAGAAGCTTGCTTGCATGTGTCACAATTCACTTCCATTGTATTCTGCTAAACATTGTCTTGAAGGCCAATTAATAAAGGCAAATAAATGACAGGATTTTTTTTTTTAAGGTTAACTATCCCTTTAACCACAGTTTATAACTTCCACCTAAACATTACGTTATTGTATTATGTATACACAATAATTATGTATACTGTATATATCCACACAGCTTTTGGTGGATTCATTCCTATAAAAACTATTTATAATTTCCAAATAAACATCCAAAATTTTTACATGTTTTACTTAAATATTTGTTGAATTTTTTGCAATTCTGAAAATATTTTTTATATTTCTGTTTTTATTTTAGTTAATTTTATTACATCAACTTAAACCTATTTTATTCACAATTTCTAATTTTCATCAACTTTTATGTAATGCTATTTAAACTTTATTTAAATTAATTAAAGTGATTTCTTATAATCGCTTAGTTGACAATAACAACCCCAATTACCACGGAGTAAACGGAGAAGTGCTGTGTTTACCTCAGCCGAGGAGTTGCAGTACTGGATGAAAGTTGCTGATATGGCGTGTTGAAATGGATCGCCTGTTTTGGGAGTCATATCTTGTTTAACCAACAGGGCAAGGTCAACAACCTAAAACACAAAACCGTATCAGCTTATGAGTAATGGCACTTGATATAAAGAACAAGATGATAATATTTTTCCCAGGAAACATCACACTGAGTGAAGAAAGCATTTTCAGGGTATTATCGCACTGGAAATAGAATAAAGTGGCTATTTAGCAAACGTCTGACAGCAGCTCACCTGGGCCACCGTCTCATATGCCAGATAGGACAGGATCTCCATGGTCATGGCGTTGGGTTTCACATCCAGACTGCTGCAGTCCAGCCACTCGCGGAATTTCGAGGCCTTCTTAGCTAAACAGAGCGAGAATATGATGCGGATGCACACTATGAAAATTATTGTAAATGTTTATGACTCTAAAGAATCTAGAACCTGTCAATTGGTTCTCTTAGTACACATGGTGGAAAAAGCCCTAACAGGACATAAAATACTGGTACATTATATTTATATCAGTTTATAAATTGTAGTTTTACTGTAAATGTAAGTTTAATGTAGTTATTTCTACAGGAAAGTCCTGGAAACCACAGCTGCTGTGTTTAATTTTAAAATTAATTCTCGACTATGTTAGAAACATGTTTAATTTATAAAGTTTGGTTTGACTTGATCTAACTTTCCATTGTGGTAAAAGCACCAAAAACCCACTGTGTTTTCTTAATTTGATACATTATTTGTTCAGACTCAAAAAGATAAAAAAAAAATAAAAACGCTTTACTGGTTAAATGTAAACGTATCATTTGCTGAAAATGTGCTCACCCTCAGGTCATCCAAGATGTACACGTGTTTTGCTTCTTCATCAGATTTGTAGAAACGTGGCATACATATATCACATGCTCAAAAATGGATCCTCTACAGCAGGGGTCACCAAGTTCAGTCCTGGAGGGCCGGGTGTCCTGCACAGTTTAGCTCCAACTTGCCTCAACACCTGCCTTGAAGTTTCAAGTATACCTAGTAAGAGCTTGATTAGCTGCTTCAAGTGTGTTTAATTAGAGTTGGAGCTAAAATCTGAAGGACACCGCTCTACAGTGAATGGGTGCCGTCAGAATGAGAGTAATAAACACATCACAATAATCCATAAGTAATCCACACCACTCCAATCCATCAGTTAACATAATGAGAAGATAAAAGCTGAGTGTTTGTAAGAAACAAACCATCATTAAGGCATTTTTAACTTCAGATGGTTGCTTCTGTCCATAATCCATAATAATTTACCCCAGTGTACAAAATCTCCTGTTGTCTCTCAAATTAATATTCACACATATTTGTTAAGAGCTGTTTTAGCTTATACAGTATATGGTGCTTGATCTGTCTAGATTTCGCTCCTGATTTATATGAGAACACCGGAGGAAGTCAGTATGGATTATGGACTCAAATTATTTGGGCTAGAGGCAATGGTTTTAAGATTTAAAAACATCTTAATGATGGATTTGTTTCTTAAAAATAAGCAGTTTTTGTATTTTAAAGATGTTAACTGATGGACTGGAGTGCTGTGGATTATTATGATGTGTTAAAGAGGATCCATTGGTGAGCAAGCGATGGAATTTCTTAAATTCGTTTCGATGAATAAACAATCTCATCTACATCTTGATGACCTGAGGGCGAGTACATTGTCAGCAAAAAAACCTATTCTTTTAACATGCACACATTGTGACACCAATCCAGCATATTAACATAACTGCATGAAATGTTGGGATACTGCATTCCTTTTCTAAATACTATTAACAATATCAGGCAAAATACAATGTATGCAGTATAATTAGCATAAGGTATTTCATGACAGATATACCCTATTTAACCACACAAATTCAATTTCTGGCCCTGTGATGCGTTTTCGGTCAGATTTAGTGTGTGCTCTGTATTAGTGTTGTGTAACAAGGTTATTCAGGCACATTCACTGCGCTGTTGTCCCGACCTGCAGCTCCATGCCAGTAAGACATCACAGTTACTGGAGCGGCACAAAGCCAGTGAACATGTTATTAGTGCTGAAATGTGGCCTTCAGAAGCCAGTAGTGGTGTGTTCACAATCCCACAGCTGCGTTCTTACAAGCCCTCAGGCGCAGAACTGCCAACCGAACAATCATCGGAGACGATATCTGACGCGCTGCAAATGACACGAGGAGTGCTGCGCTCTGTAAACCGTACCTGACACGCTTACAGAGCAACAAACCGGGTGCATTCATCGCTGTAGCTCATATGAACACTGGCAATCCAAAGGTCGTGGGTTTGATTCCCATTTGGGCTGACCACCAAAGGGGGCTAACAAATGCACGAACGAAACAAAATCATATACTCACAGAAACTCAGCTGTCGACTCTCACAGAAATCACTGTACTGACTGGAATCCATGTTTCTGGTCATCTTATCAATTCTCTGAATAAAAGAAATGGAAAGCAGAAGATCAATTATTCATCTTAATATCATGCGTCAACGTCACAAAACACATCAAGAAAAAAACTAATATTTTGAAATATTATTACAATTTAAAATAGCTCATTTCTATTTGAATATATTTTAAAATGTAATTTATTCCTGTGATGCAAAGCTGAATTTTTAGCATCATTAAGTGTAAAGAACAGCAATCATTTGAAATACAATCCTTTTGCAACATAATCAATGCCTTTACTGTCACTTTCGAGCAATTATAGCTATAATATAGACTATAATTTAGTAATAGCTTACTAATTCTATATAATAATAGTCGTGTCCTTTACTGAATCCCCATAACAATCCCTTCAGTTAATATACTGCTGTATCTACAGAGATCCTGTGTGTCAAGAGGGTTTTATCAGGGCGTCATCATCTCTTTGTTTTACGTCCCTGTGATGAAACACCGTAACATAACAAGAGAAGGAGCGTCTGTGTAAACTTTAAGGGAGCCGTGCGCAGTAATGAACCCTCTTAATAGCAACCCGACAGGTCTGCCTCGGATTTACAGCCGAGCGTGTTAAGTTGCAGGTCAGAACCTATAATTAGACGTTTCCTCATCCTGGACCAATTTCATACCTTCACATAACAGTCAATTTGAGCTCTGTGTCATAAAACATAAAGGCTCAAGGTTTACGAGTGCTTTTTTCCCCTCCTCGTGCCGCAGAGGATCTGTTTTACGGTCTACAGAGAGCCGCGTCTCCGAGAAGCGTCGGGTTCGAGACGCTCAGGGCTCCGGGCCCGACGCGAGGCAGCCTGGATCGCTTACAGCCCACCCAAACCAACCGGAGTCTTTTTATTTAGTTAGCTGGCAGTCATTGGAAATTCCATCTTTGAAAATACATATTAATGATGCCGAGCGCCTGCTCGTTACACGGCGCTGGAACTGCGATTTCTATTAGCGTCGTTAAGAGCCGAACGGAGGTCTCGTTTTGCACTCGGAGGGGGAATTCGCAGCAGTCTCGGTGTCTGGGTCTCGCTCCAAATTGGGCCGCGAGCGATACGAGACTGGAGCCGCTGCACTTTTAAATAACTCTTGTCAAGCGGCTGGCCTGAGACAGGAGAAATGTTTTGACTGGGGCTTATTGACTGAAAAGAGCAGCGGGGGGATTGGATGTTTAAATACTATGTTTAGCCGCTGATTAAATCAAAACGTTGACCCACCTGCTAATAGCCAAATTACACCCACAACTGACGCGGCGGCCGCGGGCAAATATTTGATTTGGCCGACGGCGGCTTTCATTTGGTGCCAGTGTGGTCTGGATAAAGGGAATCTCAATTTGTACCACTGCTAGCGATGAGATTTCCATAGGCCCAGGCCCAAGATATATTTTGGATATCTGGGTATTTCAATGCGTATCACTCGTTGATTAACAGCCCCGGAGCAGGCATTTCACTCAGTTTAGACACGGTAGGGGTTAAAGCGCCTCTGTTTTTGTGTAAAAGAGAATCAGTATTGAAGATACAAGGTTTATGGGAGATATTTGAATGAGCTGTAACATCACTCTTATGTTGAAGAGACTCCTGATGATACTCGCGATTTGAATGTGAGGTAATGAAAAAACAAATACACTAGCGGCTTCCTAAACCTATTTTAAAGTGATAAAACGTATGTAGTTCATGTCCTGCAAAACAGTTAACTTATGTAATTGATGGCATACTCTGAGAACAGTTTGTCTTAAATGTGAGCACTCCAAACAAACTCGGACCATTTCAGTTCAGGAAGTGTGAACGCAAAACAGCTTCACATTCACTTCACATGAATGCCATTCCAAAAATATTTGAGCATTACACGCTACCATATATGAATTATAATGATAACATGCAAAGATGCTGAAGACTTGTTTAATTGCTACAGGAAAGAAACACCCAACTGTTTTTTATTTTGTTGTTGTTGTTGTTGTTTTTATAACCAGACCAAAGTGGAAATACTATATTATTATTACTATATAACAAATTTCCTATTTAAATCTAAGAACTATATTAATATATATATATTTATATATACACACACACACACATACTGGGTACGAAAGTATTCAGACCCCCTTAAATTATAGCAAAAAAAATAATTCATAAAGAACATGTTTTTTTTTATCATTAATTGTTTGATGTGATACTTTAAAAGGTGCATAAAACAGGGCGATGGAAACATAGCTAATGTGAATTCATGCAATAAAATAAAAGACAATAAAAGACATCTGAATTTGATTCTTTAAAGAGAAAGCGTTTTCAAAGAGACTTTTATCACTTTTGTCAGGCTCTTCCAGTATATTATCTAGCTTACGTCCACAATACTGTTCTTTCAAGGAAAATCTGAAGCTGAAAAAAAAAAAAACAACCCAAAACCATCCAAAGTTTGGTGAAAACCCAAGCAAGTAAAAGTGCAAGAGTTCACATTGCCGTTTTCAGCGTTTCCTAGGGAATTTGCAAAGTACAGATCAGCAGAGTCTGAGAATAGCATCCTGCTGTCATCACGGCATTAAGGCAAAACAATGCAGATCCCACACATCATGGCAAAAACACTTTTAAACATTCACATCTGAACCCGGCCGGGAAAATAACAGATTGTCAAGAGATCCTAGAGGGTCCTCGGGAAGATGGATGATCTGCCGGAGGAAATACAATCCACAGACCGCTGACAAAAGAGAGGCTATCGCCGGCTGATCAAGTGTAGCAGAGCCGGTCGCAGACGCCCTGGACTGGACATCTGACAGATGCTTGACCCGTGAGCTGCGGCTTTGGAAATCCTATGAAATAATGTCCCGAGTGTTTACACAAGTGCTGCAGTTTATTCACAGCGGTGAGAAAATCTGCAGAGTAAACGGACGATGCAAATGAGGGCTTTCGAATGCTGTCATTTACTGTAATAAATTTGCGACTAGTAGTAACAGACTGATATAATAACTATAATCAGAACATATTTGGCTGTTTAGACAAATGGGCTTCTGTGAATATCTCATGGTTTTTAATATTGCTTAATCTTTTGTAAAATATTTACATACAAAATAATAAACATTTAATGATGAAATAATACATAAATTATATTTATATAATAATATGCAGATATACATAAAAGATAATCATTTACATAAATACAGAAATATATATTTTAATTATATATATATATATATATACACACACACCCATAATTATATATTTATTTATTTATTCTAAATGTTTGTTAATTTGTAAAAAAAAAATACAAATAAAAAAATTAATGAATGTTTGGTATTTTGCAATTTATATAATTTTATAAGCACATGCAAAATGATTACAAAATAATAAACATTTAACTACATAACTTATTTTTTATAATTTTCTGTATGTTTAAAATAAATTCTTTTGGTTAATATATTTATATAATTATATTATAATAAATGCTAAATAATAATTTCTTTAATAAAATGATACAAATTTATTATTAAATTATTTAATTTATCTATAAATAAAATTATATAGATTATATAAAAAAAGTCTATAAATTATTATACACACACAAATTAAATATTATAATACACGTACACACACATAATTATAATTTTGATCATTTTAGAAAAATGTTGTATTATATATACATAAATCTGACAAATAAGCATTAAAAATGTAGTAATTATAAACATTCAAAAATATCAACATTTTAAGAAGTTATATTCGAAAAACATTTCAAAGCAAAATAAAGAAATACTTCTACACTGGCTATTAGAAAACCCATACTGGTCATCAATCAATAAATACACACACACACACACAAATGTGTGCTATTTAAAAAAAATAAATACTTCTGAGGGGAAAAGAAAGAAAAAAAGGGTAACTACACGACCAGCCATCACACGTCCTGTACGCAGAAGGTGAGCAGATGGAGGAGATGTGCTGTGAGCCACAGAAGAGCTAGTTCAGGAGAACGAGGGGGCACTAGATAAAGCAGCACAGTGCCGTGTGGTTAAACCATAAAACTCCTCTCCAGGACTTCGTGAATGGGGCAAAGTGGGAGGCCCAGAAGGATATGGTTCCTTATTCCCAAAAGCTTGTCCTGATAGCTAAAACATACCCATTAAAACACTCCGTAGGAACAAAGTTTTGGGGGAAACCACAGGCTTTCTTGGCCACATCCAGAAGTGTTTTAATTGAGACGGGACGACTTAACGTCTCATGGTAATACCCCCTGTCCAAGGTTCTTGCTTCAAACCTTTAATTACATCTTTCAGCTGTAGTTATTTATTTCCCTCGGCACAGTGAGAACAAAAAGACAGAGTTCAGGCTCATATCGCAGAGATTCAGAGCGTTTAATCACGTCTCGATGTCTGATAAAGACACACATCCCCTCATGAAAACACTTCTGTTGTCTTTGACAGGTCAATTCCTGCTCTCTAGTTTCACTCGTGGTGTATTTGCATGTCTGTCTGCTGTGCACAGAGGAAAATATCACAGTGGAAACTCAGATGAGATGTTAAGACTATTAGTGGAGGAAGATGAAACCCAGTCAGACCTACTGACAGCAGTCTAAGTCTCGCTTTCTTGTCTTTTATGGAGCACGAGGATCAAAAGCACATGTTTCAGAGCCGTGTTAATATCAGGTGCTTATGTGGTTCGCAATTGCGTGTTTACACAACCCGTTCGGGTCAAAGTCAGGATTACAGAAATAAAGTGCACTTGTTCGTAGTGTCATTTAAGTGCACGTGCTTCTGAGCACTTGAAATCATGCTGGAAAAAAATCCACAAAATAAAATATTAAAATGATATATAATTATATATAATTTGCTGATTGATTGACAACTAATATGAGTTTTTTAATAGCCAGTGTAGAAGCATCTGCTATTTTTTTTTTTTTTACATAGCTTCTAAAAATGCTGACATTTTTATAATTAAATGCTAATTTAATGCTAATTCGTCAGATTTATATACTTGCATACATAAAATGAAAATATAATAAATGTTTTGCATGCACAGATTATGTTTAATAAAGGTGAATCCCTTTAACAAATATTTCTGACTTGACAGGAGGAAATCTAATATGACTCCTGACACATCTCCTGTTGATTGTGGTTTCTTTCATTGACTGCATGCTTGATTTTTGATGTGTTGTTGTGCCTGTAAACACACTTTAAAATCTTAATTTAACCGTGCATGACACAGTATTAGTGAATGAGACGTGAAAGAATGAACTCGTGCTCCTCCTCTGTGATCAAAGTATAATCCCTTAGGATTTCACCCACAGTCCCCATCTGTGCTGAAGCGGGCACATTTCTCACCTCCAGCCGCTCCTGCTTGACTTCATCCACCTCCTCTTCCTCCACCAGCGTCAGGAACTCTCCGGTCTGGTCGATGGAGCTCATGAAGTCCTGCAGCAGACGCTGTCTCTTGTTGACGCTGCTGCTGCTGCATTTGTCTGTGAGAGGACAGAAAGAGTCCGCTGAGATCCACCTCACACTCATACAGGCCAAAACTGCTCTCAAATCTGCTGGAGAACTAAATCATACGCTGCTTTAAAGAGAAAAAAACAAGTGCAAATAATAAGCGTGGCAAAGTTTAGTTTCTCAAAAAGGTATAAAACAATGGATCTGAAGGATCTGTTAAGGATCTTATGAGAGAAGGAAAATGTTCTTTAGGAGAATTTGTAAAAATCATAAGTCAGACGATCTTATTTTTAAAACTAGTGAAAATATGGTCCAGAATTGACTGATAAATAACCACTATCAAGATAAGACAGCTGGTCCAGTATATTGAGCATCCTCAGTTAAATTCCTGAAAAGACTTTTGTAGGTAAATAGAAATTATTCATTACTATAAAAAATATATTATTTATCTTTTTTTTTTATATGCATAAATATGCATATCAGTAAATACAGGTCATTCTAAAAAAAATTGCATATTGTGATAAAGTTCATTATTTTCTGTAATGTACTGATAAACATTAGACTTTCATATATTTTAG
>JAUMHQ010000078.1:1054468-1073933 GCA_032361165.1 Enteromius paludinosus
ACGATTTAGAATAAATCGTATGAATTCTTACGAGTGAGGTCGTACAAATTAGTACGAATTAGCCACCTCGTAAAATACGTACGCATTGCCTTGAGATCAGGTTGGCAATCCACATTGAGTTGGGATGAAATCATCACTGACTAGAGAACTGCAAATATGTTACCAATAATGCAATTTTCTTTACACTTTGTAGTTGGCATCTTTGAAGAATAATGTGTATGTTTTTGGATTCAACAACAAGTGGTACTTGATAGAATGTTTGTCCAAATGTAAGTTAATAGGCTGCTGGCAGCGCCCTTCTGAAACAAACGTCACTTGTCTTTTTATTTCTATTTTCGTTTAGAACAAAGCACTTCTGTTAAAGGGATGTAAAACAAACGAAGCCCAAATGGCACGAGTGAATGTCCGGGTTATATTTTACTCAAGATTTCACATTTAGCATGGAGAAAAGAAATTTTTCCAATTCAGAAAAAGTACTTAAATGTGAAAAATTTCATTCAAAATGATAATGTTTTATTTTGCTCACAATAACAAACTAAATTTAGTTTACTGGCATATAAATGCTTTTTAATAAAAATAAATATGCATTTTATTCACCGTAAATAATAACTATGAAAAGAAAATTCTGCACAAATACCAAACATGGTCCTGAACTTCATGCAAAATATAATATCATGTTTAATTTTGTGTGATGAAATATAACCTGGACCAGCTGCAGTTTGGAGAAAATCACCCAAAATGAACTGCATCTCTATTTGAAATCAAATGTCAACTAGTTTGACTTTAAAACCACCCTGCTCATTTCTTCTGTACAGTATTAAACTGCATTTCTTTGAGTTCGCTAACAATAACTACACTTAC
The DNA here is from genome assembly GCA_032361165.1 of Enteromius paludinosus. Lineage (NCBI taxonomy): Eukaryota > Metazoa > Chordata > Actinopteri > Cypriniformes > Cyprinidae > Enteromius > Enteromius paludinosus. Next base: position 1,055,330 of record JAUMHQ010000078.1, read on the forward strand.
ACTGCTGTTCTTAACTGCCCCACTATTTCATGTATCCTTTTCTTTTACCGTGGTGTCTTCTGGTAGTGAGGAGAGCGTTTATGTTTACAGAATGTTTACAAAAAGCTGCAAGCAGGTAACTGCAAATGTAAAGAACCTCTACACTGTTAACTTTGTATGAATCCGTGTTTAATTGCTTCAATATGCCTGATAACACAAGAACAACATTGGTCTGTCTTAATCCAACATGTCACAGGGCCAAATATTTCTATGCTTCTGGGTTTTTCTTTGACCCTTTTATATGTAGTACCCTTGCAAGAGTCGGTTTTATGGGTCAATAGCAGAGATTCCTTCCGTGAGACTATTTATCTTTATTCTATACAATAAAAATAAAAAAAAGCATTGAGATTTCATTTACATACAGAGAGTTTTGGGCTTCTCCTTATTAGCAAATTTCATTTACATTGCAAGTCAAATTAACACATGAAGAAAACCAAATGCTTCCGAGACATCTCTTGCGCTCCATTGTCGTTAAATAAAGTGTTCGTATTTGAAACCCTGGAAATCCTGCTATCGAAATATGCATCATTTTGATTGAACGCAATCATTGGTTCGTAGACAACGGGAGAACGCATTATCTCATTTGTGTCGAGCATTACTTCCTTGCACATACTGTACAGATGTTTCAGTTTTGACAATCTTTCATCCTGTTTCATCCATAACGCTTGTGAAACTTTAACCTGTTTGTATGGGACTAACAATCCAGTAAAAAAAAAATTGAGAGATTTTTGAGCATTTCTGATGATTGTATCATTTGTCTTTGAGAATAAAAATGGCTTTTTGTTATAACTCACTGTTTACCTTTTTTTTCGGTTTCAATAGTTGGGAAAATATGATGACTACATTGACCACATCAGTCGGATAAATGTGCAATCTTAATGCATCCCTTAAAGGGATAGTTCCCAAAAATGAAAAATAGTTGTAGTATTTGCTTACTGTAGATGTAGGTGACTAGATTTTAAAGTTGTTGACTTAACTCAAATTGTTGCAGTCTATCAGTCATATAATGCCAGTCCATGGGCAAACAATCTTTGAGAGAAAAACAAAACAAAACATGCACAGACAAATCCAAATTAAACCCGTGCGGCTTGTGACGATACATTGACGTCATAACACATGAAATAAATAAGTAGTATTTATACAGTATAAAGATACAAAAGCTGCCTCTGGGCTGGTACCTTTTCAAAAGACACACTTTTGTACCTATTATGTACACTTTTAAGTACTAATATGTACCTTTAAGGTACCAAATGAACCCTTTACGTACAAACACTTTTTGAAAATGCCCCAGTGACAGCTTTTGTACCTTTATTTCTGAGAGTGCATCATTTTGTACCTCTCAAACACCACAACGTCCGGCTCATTCTCAACATCTGGCATATAGTGGTGTATCAAAGGTAGAAATGAAGAAACAAAGTCAAATTTTTATATTTGGGTGCACTATCCCTTTAAGAAGGGAACTGATTCAAATCAGTTTTCAATGATTTTGTAAAAACAAAACAACAAAAAAAGCTCAACATATGAATTAAGTCTTTTTCTAATTGCACTATGCAACAAATATTAAACAAGCATTTACAGTATTTAACTGGAAATTTACTTTCAACCCCTTTTCAAAACTAAAAAGTCATGCAATCGTGATTGACTTCATTAAAAACACCTCAAGAGCAGGTGCTTCCTACAAAACGTGAACTCGTGTTGGGAGCACCAAGGGGAGCAAGAAAAACTACTTTCACTGCTGTTTCTCTGAGCCCTGCTTAAATAACAACCTCAGGCGCTGCTGCTTTGACAGTCTGTATTATATATATGGCTGCGCTGGAAAACTCCCATGACCAACAAAGAGAACTAATCATCAAGGAAGTACTTCATTAAACGTCTGTATCTGAGTCACGGTTACTAAAACACGTCCACAATCTGTTACATTAAAAATGTCATTTAGAAACGCTGTTAAGCAGCTAATAAATAAGCTGAACTGAGCTGAACTCAACTTTACTGAACTGAACAGAAGACACTGAGCTAAGCTAAATTCAGTTTGAGACAAATGAACTTAGTGTTGAACTGAACTGAGCTTAACAACTTCACAGCTGAATTACAATGAACTGAATCGGACCTGTAACCCAAAGGTCGATTGTGGGTGGGGTTAGTGAATATCCAGCACTCTCTCTGCCTTCAATACCATGACTGGGGTGAGACCCTTGAGCAAGGCACCGTTCCCCCAACTGCTCCCCGGACGCCGCAGCAATGGCTGCCCACTGCTCCGGGTGTGTGTTCACAGAGTGTGTGTGCGTGGTTGATCACTTCTCACTGCTGTGTGTGTGTGTGCACTTGGGTGGGTTAAATGCAGAGCACTAACTCCTAGTATGGGAAACCATACCTGGCCACTTGTCCCTTCCTTTCCTTCCTTTTCCTGAATTCAATAAAGGAAATACCTAAATGAATTGAACTGAACTAAATAAAAAGGGAAAATCACTAAATTGACAAAATCTCTAAACTGAACTAGGCCAACCTGAAGTAAACAGTACTGAATTGAACTGATCTGAACAATGTCATCAGTAGTTTCCAGTAAATGAACTGAACTGACACTAAAATTGATCTCAACTTTGCTGAACTAGCTGAACTGACTGCAAACGAGAACATGGAACATCTGTAGATTTTACAGTAGAAATGAGATTTGCCAGCAGCTCTGTTAAACTAAATTGATCTAAACTGAATTAAACTGAACAGAACTATAGCTGTCTGTCGAACTCCTGTGGGTTTTAGGAGTTTGCGCTTCTTAATCTATCCAACAAATGAAAGATATAGCTGGTCTGCATTTTACATTACACTTCCCCGTCATACAGGCTGAAAATAAATAGGGCTTTCTGAACAGCTCTGATGAAAATCTGAGATAGAGAGCTTTACGGCCCTGGTTTACATTGTGCAACGGTATTTTAACTTGAAGAGCATAGCGATGTTTAAGCTTCTTCGAGTCAGTTTGTTGAATGGGCCTTATCTGTGAATATCTTGCCAGAATATGTAGGCCCAAATCTCCATGAGATTTTATATGATTTCCTGTCACTTTTCCGGCCTCTATTCTGAATTTCCACCAGAGACTTTCATAACACACACTTCAAGATAGACAAATGCTCCATTATGCAGCCGCGTGATGATTAATGCCCGTTAATGTGTCAGATGAAACGGATCGGTTAATGCTGTGAGCTGTTCCAACACATTGCCAACTGTTTGTCTAAACCTGCACTGAGGGTCTTTAAACGGCCCTATCAATGAACGCAAACATCCATAAGTTCAGCTTGGATCAATGTTTGGTTTGGATCACCTCAGCCAGGAAACGACTCAATGGGCTTATTTAGCGCTACTTAGAGCGAGTTCGACACTATTACATTGTTTTAAGACAAAACACGTGTGTTTCCTTTTGAAAATGAACATTGTGCTCAATGTTCTGTCATCTTTATCAGGGCTAATTGATAAAAGTTCCCCGATTCTGTTTTCATTCGTGGGTCGGCACGTTGCCTGGCGGTTTTAAGTGAAAATAAACAAGTACGACGAGAGAGAGAGAGAGAACAAGAACTAATGATGGTCTTTCCGTATCAAAGAAAAGTGGGGTTGATAGTGCGAAAGCCAAACACTGAGACCATCTAAGAATTAGGAACATCATCTCTGCCCTTTTTAAGACAAAACGCAGAGCGGCTGCTGATAAATGGATCGTGTGGTTTCTTTTTGTCATGCTCAAAAATCGGATGACTGCTAAAATGGGTAATTGTAAGATTGTGCAATTGTAATTAATTTTATATGTAAATACATATATTTAGTGCTGTCAAATGATTAATCAGGATTAATCACATGCATAATAAACATTTTTGTTTACACAATGTACATGTGAGTACTGGGTGTAATTATTGTGTATATATAGATATAAATACACACACATACAGTATATTTTTTAATATTTACACGCATACACATTTATATATTTATATTCTTATATTTTATATCAATACATAAATATATTTCATTTATAAATGTAATATATTTTGTATTAAATATACACATGCATGTGTTTGTTTTACTTAAAAATAATAATAAAAAATATATATATTTAATATATATATATATTATTGTTGTACAGTATGCCAGATTAAATAAATATCAGTCTTTGTTAAATAAATAAATAAATATGTGTTTCAATTTCAATGCGTGAGGTAGGTGATAAATGATTTAAATCTTTTCAAATCAATTAGTTTTTTTGTTTTTTTTTAATCTCTAATTTAATTGCTAGGAAGTTTTCCTCAATTTCATTTAACTGAACATTTTTCTTTTTTTTGAGTGCAAGAACCAAACAGAAGTCTTTTCTTTGAACACCTCAGTGTCTTTCTTTGAGGAAGACTGATTTACGCATCATTTCCTATCGTTCTCTCCGGGTGAAATCGGAGGCTTCTGGTTTCACAGCGTGTTGCGAGGGTCAGTCATTTCTCATACAGTTAAGCCCCTGGTTGCTCCAAATCACTTCACAAGCAATCAAATCTGCATAGTGCTGTCCCAGTTTGGCTGGAGGTGTGCCAAGGACAATGCCCCGACGCCTTTAACAGGGTGAAACCTGCGGGACATCTGAAAATAGAGACCCTTAGTGTCCCACGGCTGTCGGGCCTGATGATTTATGCTGGCAGCGCTCGTGAAGTATTTGCTGCCGCTGGGAGGTTTCCGTACAAATGAAGTGTGAAGCTCATGGGAGCACAGAGGCAGCGGGGCGCAATCCTTAAACACCTTCAGCACGCCGGCAGTAAACGGGACACTTTGCAAGAGGGGGGTAGAAGTAATGCATAGAGGTGTTATCTAAAGCTGATCGCACCTGTAAGCTCACGATCCATCCTCTGCTGCAAAGACTTGACCGTGAAGTTGCGAAGTAGGACGTGTTCCTGGATCAGGTCGTTTGTCCTTGATCAACATTCCTGTCAAACAAAAACTGTGTTAGCCATATAACCCTAACCCAAAGCAATTTTATTTTCTTAAGAGAAGAAAAACGTAAAGATACATGATGGAGTGCAATAAGAAGGAATATTTAGAGATTCGGAATAACTACAATTTTCTAATGTTTTTGAAAGAAGTCTCTTTTGCTCATTTATTTGATTGAAATTGCAGTAAAAACAGCAATATTAGTGGTTTCTATTTTAATTTCTTATAATATTTTATATTTAATATATTTTTATATTAATAACAAGTTTCTATTTTATTATTTTATAATATATAAAGTTTAAAAGTTTTTTTTTTTTAAACAGTTTAATATTTATTTGGAATGTTTTTGACATACATTTTTCAGGATTCTTTGATTAATATAAAATATTATTATTATATATTATTATATATTATTAAATTCTCATGAACAGAATGTATTTGTTTACTGTCACTTTTGATCAACTTAATGCATCCTTGTTAAATAAAACTACTAATTTCTTTTATAATTTATTCTTAATTTACAAAAAAATATATATATATATATATATTGAATGTCCAAAAACTGTCACATGCACTGTACTTTAAAACAGTACCCAATATTTCAAAATGAATATATTGTAGTACCTTAAAAGGCTCCTGAAGTTTTTGTTTTGCTTATTTCAGATTTTAAAGTTACAGAAATACATACAAAAACCAAACAAAAAGAAAGATACAATATTTAAAATTACACAAAACATTTTACATTAACATGATCAAAATTCGAACACATTTTCTGGTGAAGCTTACTGCAAAAAAAACAACAACAAAAAAAACACTTGATCAACTCTTGTTTTAAAAGAAATTAAAGTCTTTTGGATATTTTAAATGTACATATTAGTGCCTTTTGGTACTAATTTGTACATTTAAAATATAGAGGTCCTGCCTCAGTGACAGTTTCTGTCAGTCTTTCTTCTTAAGGTGATTTATATATGCAGGAATTTTAAATCCAGAGAATGTGCAAAACTGTCTGTGTATGAATGTAAGACCTCAAATGCATCATCCCCTCACTGCCAGTCTTGCTGCAAGGTCATGTCTGTGTCGAACCCTGGGCAAATTTTAAGAAACACTGCCCTCCTGTGGGTGTTTACAACTCCATGCAACGACTTCATTAAACCCAAGCTGGTGCTGGAACAAAAACACAAAATAAACATTCACGAATACAAATTAAAACTCTTCTCAGCATCAGTTACTTAAAATATTGAACTAAAACATGCTTGTGCACAACAGTATGGAAGCTTGAAAAAACACACTACTGATATACAACAAGGATGTCTTCTTTGTTGGCCAGACTGCTTTGATGGAAACTATGGATACACCGTGGTAAGCTTGGGATTCCCTCTAGCTAGGGAGAGGCGAGGATGGATAGAGGAGGTGAGGAGGAGATATGGGAGCAAGCAGCCAAAGATCAGTCATTTGGTCTCCATAAATACTGTTATGAGTCAGAGACGGTGGACGGCAGCCCTTAGAAACCATGAAAAAGCTATTTTCTGATGCACAAGCAGAAATCTTAATCCGAGTCTGATTATGGTCGTGTCTAATCACAGTCTCTATGGTGGTTTCGAAGTTAGTAATTAGAGGAATGAAGTCAATTTTTCATATAATCTGTTGAATGTGAAACATCTAAATTGGGGGGAAACATTAGATTTAATATCTTAATTACTTCCCAGAAAAGGTCAACAGAGACGATATAAAGCAAACAAAACAATATTAATTTTTTTAATAAAACACAGTGGACAAGTAATTATCAGTTAGCTAGAAACATGAAATTGTACTAGTACTGGCCACAGTAAACGTAAGAACATGCAGCGAAGCTTTAATCATTATTTTCGAGCCCTGCACGACATGTGCTCTAGTTTCAGAAAACGGACGTGTGAAACAGAAGTGAGGCTCTGTTCTGACACCTCGCTGGAAGCCGCCGAGTGCCAAAGCCTAAACAAACACACGTGTGTGAGAGTGACATTGTTCCACCCCATCACTCTCACCCTCTCTATCTTCCCAGCATGCAGCGGGGCCTGACACCGCTGGAACCGAACGCACAGAGCAAGATGGCTCATATTATGACCGCAGAAAGGTCATTCGGCGCTCTGCAGAGCGATACGGTGACTTACTGCCAGTAGGTAGCAGCTGTTTACACTGACTGAGGGTTTGTTCTCACGGTGCTTTTGAGGTTTAACTTCAAAAGATGATGTCAAGGTGTTAAGATGACATCACAAGCCGATGAAACAGTCGGTTTTACATATTAAATTAGATAAACAGTTCACACATAAATAAATACTGTCATCACTTACTCACAAGTTGATCCAAACCCATATGATTTTTTTCCCCATAAATGATAAAAGTATAGAGTGCCTAGAAGTTGCTACACTCCAAAAAGGACATGACAAGCACTATACATTTTTAATTTTTATTTATTTTTTGCTTTTTTGAAGTTTGATAGCCCATGTTCATTACATATTTACACTGTTTTTTGTGTGTCATCAATTTTATGAGTGTTATTTTTATTATATTTTATCACTATTACAAGTTTGTCATTTTCATCTTTTTTTAAAGTTAAATTCGGTTTTATACATTTTTATTCCAGTTTTAGTTTGTTCATCAAGATACATTCAATGAAAGTGAGAAATGCTGCCTTTGCAAATATGCCAATGGCATATTGTTATATTTCATTTCAATTAACATTATTTTATTAACATAGTTTTAATAGCTATACATTAAGTTAGCTATAATAATCCTGATACAGAAAACAAAAGCTCCTTTTCCCCCAAAATATCTTATTTTGCCTTCCTAGAAGTCTGGCCCGACATGAGGGTGAGTCAATGTTCATAAGAAATGCTGGGGTGAACCATCCCTTTAGGCTTTTCACTGAAAAAAAAGAAAGAAAACTACATCATATTGTCATGCACATCTAAATGCTAAGATGGACAGATGGGGAACACATGAAAGCATAATGAACATATACAGCAAGATGGAAATTTTAAGTAGATAAAAGAGCGTATCCCGAAATCCCAAAAGGCAAGTTGGCGATGGACAAAATAAAACATTCCTACCAAAGCAAACAATACCAAATGCCATTTCATACACTCTCAGCATGAAGACTTTTAATTTTCCACCATAAAATGTGAAACCTCTTGGATCTCTTCATGAGGTGCAGACAGACAGCACTGAAGTCTAAATCAAGATCTGACTGATGCATACCCACAATTACTCTGCTGTTTGAAACAGGGGCAAACTTCAACATTTGGTATCATTTAGAGCCCAGGCGATGTCACTGATGCACAACCGATCCACAGTCACAAATCCAACAAGATCTCAAAGGATATTACTGTGCAGCGATGCTCGAATCCAACTCTGTGTGTTAACCTATAATTATAAGACTCGCGCAAATGCTTGTTTTGATAAAACGGTCAGAGTGAACTACAGGTTGCCTTGCCTTTACTGCCCTGAAATCCTCTGATGTCGGTGATCCGAGCCGAGCTGTGGAGGAATCGCATGCCTTTTGTGTGGTGCGTTGGCAGTGTTCGTGGAGTGGGCTCTGCTTTAGATTACCTTTGGGTTTTGAGCTTTGAAAACGCAATTGCCACTTCAGCATAAGTTAAATCAGGTGGGAAGTGAGTAGTGAAGTCAGCGGCTACCGCTGCTTTGACACCCTTCAAGAAAGGTAGAAGCATTCAGGAAAAGACTCATTTTCTCATACGTAATTGCCGGTTCCAGGACATATAACATGCTTTTTCCAGTCTTGTGATAGTATCGTTCTTGCTTTCTTCCATCCAAACACAGTTACAGTATCTGTCAAAATAAAATATACTGCAGTTATTGTAAATACTGTAAAATCATTTTTACATTTCCTGAAGCAAATGTGAGTGCAAAACTAACTTTGTTGATGCTAAAGTGGTTTTCAGCACTTTGCAATGTAGCTTCATACTGGCCCAAGGCAAAAAAGACCACCTTAGCATCTCTAATATGGAGGTACTTACATGTGCACTTCATCTTTTTAACAAATTGGCCACCTATCTAGACTTGGACCAAGTGCAAAAGCCCTTCAAAGTGCATTTAAGAAGCAATACAAGACGCAACTCAGCCTAGATTAAATGCATATGGTTCTTTAGGCCACTTATGTAAAATTTACTCTGATCAAACAGAAATGCATTAAAATGCAAAGGTTTGGAATCCCCATAATCCATGAGTGAGCAGTGAAAGAAATATATGGATGAAGCAACGGCAAAACTCCAACATTTGTACATCTGTGTATAGCCAAGAGTAGATGAATAGGACGCCTTGTTCAATCGAATTCAATCAGCTAGGTTTCATGAATAAGTGAAAATAAGTCCATATTCTGATCATTCCTTCAATGCACAGTGGGAAAACAACACAGATTTTCCAATAAATTCTGCTTGCGTGTTGTTTAACTGGAGATTAATCACAGAGAAGATTGCTCTGGAATAAAAAGAAGAATTTGCATCACAGGACATTTCATGTAGAATGGTGCAAGACTCGCTGAAGCGATCAAGGAAGGAGCCAAGTGCATCTTTGACCGGTCCTTTGCCCCACTGCCCACAAAAAGACTGCAGACATAAATGCAGATGGTTTGAATTTGCAGTGAAAGAAATGTGTTGGACTGCTCAGAGATGGTGAAAGGGCTTCCTCAACAGGAAGTAGGGTAATTAAAACCCATGAGGCCAAGCGGCCCTGAGCTACCAGAGGAAAACCTCTCCTGTTTCTGCCTGTGTTCCAATCTGATCTCCGCGCTCGTATAAAGCTGTATTATTCAGCTGCCAGCTAAACCTGACATACAGACGTCGCATGTGCTGGAAATCAGATGGAACGACAGCTTTTTTCACACATACTTGACAGTTTGATAGACGGTGACCATTTGGTTTTTGTGAAATATTATCTTAAGTGTCTCATATTATATCCAGCTGAAGGTAGAGCTGCAGCTCAGCAGATGTTTGGCTGGAACCGCTCAGAGTCAAACAAATATTTTACCAATCGCAGCTCCATTCAAGGTCATGTAGCCTAAGTAAAATGTAGGAATTGATTTGAATCTATATTCTGCTGAAACAAACAATTAAAGCAACTTAATATGGTAGGCTGGCTGGTTCATCTGGTCAACTATCTGACGACAAGAGCCTAAAACGACTCAAAAGCCATCAAAGTAATTGAAAAGGTTCAATACAATATACTTATAATAACAGGATGTCTATTTCCACTGACGATGAATTGCAACTAACCGTTAAACAAAAAGTATAAATAAGAACAAAAACAAACGTTTCATACAAACTTCATGTTGAACGTAGAGTCACAACAATTAAAAACGCAAGTTTAAGGTAGAAAGATTGTTAAAATCGTTTACTAAACCTGCATTTTTTCAAATCTTGCCAAGTCCATAAACGCGGTAAATTTTCTTCACGCGGAAGGATACAAATCTCAGGAGAACCATTTAACGCCGCCCAGAAAACTAGTTCCTCAGCTACAGTGACGATTTCACCATCTATACATGATATAAATGTTGTATGGAAGAATATGAGTGCTTAAACAAAATCTCATCCTAACTTTGCTAAGAGATGAGTTAATTATGTGTGCTAATGGACAAGATGAGGTGAGGTTTTTTCCCAACTTGAAATATTCGTCTTGCAGTATGGTACTATTAAACACAAACGAAAAATGACACGCATTATGAAAAAATATATTTTATTAATAATGATTATAAGACACAACATTGTTCATTTCAAATATATGAAAATTCCAGACAGGACTAGAGATACCTGAGACCTAAACATGTGCCTATTTGTTTTGATGGCTTAGAAACCATCAACATTTTTTTTGAAATAAATATTATGTATAGATTTTGCGCGAGTATTATCAACTGCTAAATGAGGCTAATTTAAATATCTTAGCTTATTAATTTATCCACTAGGTGGGGCTGCGTGCATAATTGTTCTCAAGCCAATTCTACATAAATTACATTCTTACTTTTTTTTCTCCCGTGGAGATTTACACACACAGACCATTATAAACACTAGTGTTAAAATCCTACTCTTAGATAAAGCACAAAATTATATTATTGTTTCACAGTCTAACAAAAATAATTTATACAACATTAAAATTAAAAAGGTTTATGCTGGAAGAATTGGACTTTAGGAGAACCATCATATCCAACTCTGAAAAGCTGCAGAGAAACAGTGGCACAGTGTTTTTTTCTAGACCGCCGTACATGGCGACACTAATAGAGGAGTTTATGTCACTTACAGACAGTAAACATGATGGCAATAGTATGGGAAGTACACACAAGCATGACAGGAGAATTACGGGACCAAGTCAATGTCCTGAAGGCAAATTCTGCTCAATATCTGCTGAAGGACACTGACACCAAGAGAAAGGTCATCACTTTAGCGGTTTTGCATTAGAGTCACTGATTAACCCAGCCGCTTGGCCACATCCTGATAGGCCAGTTCAATCTCTCTGTCTGCTGCACAGGTGTTGGTGAATTCATCCCGGGCGTAGGCGTTCTGCAGGTACCTCCAAACTCCACTCAACTCTGACGGGATCTCAAAGTTACGGTACTTCTTAGAAACCACCTGAACGTGGAGAGAAAGCAGATGCTAGTTTATGATCCAAACCAATCATCCTATGAGGGTCAAGTGGTTACATCTGCCTTATACATGTTTTAATTTAGCCTTTAATTAGGATATAATACATTTTAAATCCAGATATGATATAGGAGATTACCTTTTCTATAGTTTAGGTGGAATTTTATTTTTGAGAAAAGGCATTCTTATCAAATCAGTGTCCATTTGTGACAACTTGCCCCATATTTAACACATAGTGTGTTGAAATGCCCTGAAATATCTTTTTTTCTTGACAATACAGGTAGGAGTGTTTTGGGTTTTTTTTTCCTAGCCAGAAGTGGTGAGATTGTTCAAAATTTGTATCCTTGCAAAAATTTACTTTCAAATGTAAACCTACCCTGAAAATTATTCACTGCAATTAAAAGGAATGTCTTTAAACATTTCAGGAATCAGGGATGTTTAAAAGACTTGATAAATTGAACACATTTAGAAAAGCTCCTAAAATGTTAAAAAATGCATATATATAACATTTATTGTTAATAATCTAATTACATTTACCCTCAACATTATGACAACGGATATTAAATAGCCTATTATAAGAATGTTCCATTAACATTAATAAAAAATAACATTTTATCCTAACATATATATGTATCAGTGCTGTCAAACGATTTATCGTAACTAATCATATACAAAATAAAAGCTTTATTTTGCATAATAAATGTGTGTGTACTGTGTATAGTTATTATGTATCATATAAATACACAAACAGCTTACATTTAGAAAATATTTACTTTTATGTATTTATATTAACAGAAATTATATCATGTATAAATAAAGTAAAGAAAAGCAGAAATGAACGTGAGTAATCTTACCTGATACTGATATTACAATAGCCGGTCTTAACAGTTTGCGTGATCTGGCTCTTTATTTGTATTTATTTATTAATTTTATATATCAAAATTAGGGCCAGGACTCGATAAAAAAAATCTAATTTATTAGAGGCTTTGTAATTAATTCATCAAAATTAATTGCATTTTAACCGCACATAAATATTTGACCTGAGAACAGTGAGAAGTAAGCTTTTTCAAATAGATTTTTAGTATACCATTGAATAATGACTGAATACATAAGGTTAAGCAACAAAATATTGTTTATTTTTGTTTAACCAAGTCTAACAGACCAATATTGTGGTGTGCGTGATTTCACATTGAGCCATATATACTACACACAGCCATTGTTCACTGACGAGCTGCTCAAAACCATCTTCATTATCAGCTCGTCAGTGAACAACGGCTGAGTGTAGTATATACGGCTCAATGTCAAATCACGCACCTGATCACATGACCGGCTTTACTGACAAAACACGCAAACATATCAGCCGATCTGGATCGGTGTGTCCCTACTTTCAAGTACTCTGGCTGCGTCCGAAATTGCTTACTTCCCTACTATATAGTACTTGAAAAACAGTATGTGAGGCGAGTAGTATGTCCGAATTCATAGCATTCGAAATTCGGTAGGCGAGAAGAACCCGGATGACCTACTGCTTCCAGTCGAATTCTATAGTATGCATACCATGAACACTTTCCTATCCCATGGAGCTCTGGGAGAGGAGGCGTCAAATTAAAAAAATGGCGGAAAGTTGAGACACACCTCAGGAAGAAAACTTTGTTTATTGTGATTAAAGTACACTTGTTTTACACAATCTAAATAAACGGATGACTTATTGAAAGTTTAAATTGTCGCGGCGTTGTGACGACGCGTGACACGTGACAGCATCAATATGGCGGATGTAGTACGTCCGAGTTCCATTCATACTACCCACATTCATACTATATAGAGCGCACTGTTTTAACGGTCGGTTAGTACGTTCGGTTTTAAATGTAGTACCTACTTAAGAAGTATGCGATTTCGGACGCAGCCATTCAGAACATTAGAAACGCAAGTTGGTGCTCCAGTATAATCGGTCCACCGAAACTTATCCAGTGAAAAACGTTCCGCGGTACAAAAATAAGTGCATTAAAATGTGTAAAAAAAAAAACATTTGTGTAATTAATTAATTTAAATTAACATGATAAAGTCCCGGCCCTAATCAAAATATATTAAACGTGCGTGCAGTAAGAGCATCTATGGAATATCACGTTGGCCAAAACGCATAAGGAAACGCATTGTGAAAAATAATAACACAGACATCGCCTTCGGACTCTGGAATTATTACAGAGTTTGTGAGAGAAAAACACAGACATGGCAGATTCGGATGGGATTAAAATCACCAAGTACGTCTGTAAAAAACATTCTCTAACGACCCCCTGTAAAACTAGTGCCGTCCGAATAGGGCTTTACTTTTAATCAATATTTAGGTAGCACACATATTCTGAATGCCTTTGGCAGAATTCAAATGAGCCATTTTAATCTAGATACAAAAAATGTATCTATGTCCACCCCTAATACTGTATATATATATATATATATAAAAGAATGTTCCCTGTTTGCTGGAAAGGTGTGTCTGTGCAGAAACTGACTTTAAAAAGTAAATCCACCCTGAGAAACAGTCACTGCAATAAAAAGAACCATTTTGGAACACTTCAGCAATAAAAAAGGAACATTTTTGGAACATATCTTTCAAGAATCGCCACTATTTTATCTTGCACTAAATGATCAATTACAGCAGCTCTCTGAGCGGTACGTCACCTTCACTACGTGCAGTTTGGGGAGGAGGTTGCAGTCTGCGAGCGTTAATTCATTGCCGTCCAAGTACTTGCGGTTGGAGCACTTCTCCTCCCCTGTACTATCTGCATTAATCTCGTCCGGCAGAGGGGAGTTCAGGAAGTTGTCCAGTTTCTTCAGAGCTTTCAGTAGCCCCTTCTCCAGACCTGCACAGCCAAAAATTTGATATGTGCTTGTGCTGAATGTTTTTATCTGAAGAAATACAGCGGCTTTAAGTCAAGACAATCCCTGTAAAGGCCTGACGGAATGTGAATGAGCTCTGGATAACATGTGGCTCCATATTTCGCCGCTGACAGCGGAGCATCCATAAAGAGCTGTAGCTATTCCTCCAACCTGTCTAATAAGTCATAGGGTAGACGTTAAACTCACTTGTGTTGGCTCCTGGATTTGTGTTCTTGATGTAGGCTGAAAACTTTGCGAAGATGTCATTTCCCGCCGTGTTGGACTCCTTGTTCTTCGCAGCCAGTTTTGGATACCTTTGGACGTGAATGAAAAATAATGCTGCTCACCTTACATAAACAATCAGTCCATCCTTGAACATCGTGTCAACCTACTTGGGAGGCGCCAGCATCTCTTCCAAGAACTCCTCGATTTTGTTGACGTCTGTCCGCACCTCGCCATTGAAGGTAAGGAATGGTGGAGGAGTACCGGGAGCGAGATTATGAAGATCTGCTGGTTTCCTTGAGGAAAAATGGAAAACTTTCGATTTATTGTTTTAATGCACGTTCACATCTGAGTTTGATCATTACTAACACAGCCAATTAAAGCCAATGAAATTGCTTGATAAGCACAGGTTACTTTGCTTTATTTGGGTGGGACATCTATCTATAGTAGTACTGTCAAACGATGAATTGCTACCAAAATAAAAGTTTTTGTTTGTTTAATATATGTGTGTTTATTATGTGATAAATATACAGTACACACACATGTACGTATATATTGTAGAAAAATGTTATGTGTGTATATATTAAATATATTTATATACAATATACATTTTATGTATATAAAATAGACATGTAAATACATTTAAATTCTCAAAATATATACTGGATATGTGTATTTAAATAATAACTATATACAGTACACACACACATACAGTATTATGCAAATGAAAACTTTGGTTGAGGATGCGATTGATCACAATTAATTGCACTAAAGCTAAAAGACTCAACAAAAGCCAGAAAATTCAGATCCATGTGGTTTCTAGCAGCAGTTTCAATGCCACAAGCATACTTTAAGTATAACTGGTTACCTTTTCAGGTCGACAGTGGTGACATTAAACACGACTCCCTTCAGCCACAGGATCATAAAAAGCCTTTGAGAGAATGGACAGTTTCCAATGCTTTCTCCATCACTGCCAGCCTGAAGAACAAACGGATAAATCAGGATTAAACTCATCATACAGTGTGAGTACAATACCATGGGACCACCACAATGTCCTGAAAATATTATATAATATTATGCATGTATATTCAACATATTTTAACTAATGTAAATTACTTTACACTGAAAATAAATCAGTATAACAGAATGATTTCCAAACACTGAAGACTGGAATAAAAGTAAGACATGCATGCCCTTAGGGCAAATGGGAAATGATTAAACGCCCGGAATTCACCATTCAGTGCATGATTTGTAACCTTCAATACAATAGTACACGATACAAAGAGCCAATGGAGATTCTGTGCCAAATTTCCATATTTGAAATTAGGCGATCAAGCTATCCAGTAGCGTCCCTAAACTGGGCCAGTAACCTGAGCTAGACATCAGATCCACGCTTGCGCTGAATTATGCATGGAAATTCCATTACCTGCCCCATTAGCCCACAGCAAAGGGGTTCGGGGTCATACTGTACCTGTCAACACAACTATGAGTCAGACATCACCCTCGCCACCTAAAATGAATGTGTTTAGCACATACTGGCATAAAACGCATAGAGGTTAGTTTTCAAACGGTCACTGCTCGACTGGCTCAGATCGAACGTTGATGTTACACCTGAGGTTCTGCTCTCACACAGAGATGTTTACAGTATGGGATATGCAAGATCTCCCAATCTGACATCACTCAATCCAGCTTCCCACGAGTTAAGGTATATTCAGTGCATGGACAAACTATGACGTGTTTTATGACTCTCTGCATTGCATTTCTGAGTTTTGTCCATGAAAAGCTCTGAAAATACAGGTTATTTATTGGAATCTGTGGTTCTATGAAGAACCTTAACCATGCAAAGATTAATTCCATTGCACAAAAGGTTCTTTGTAATGGCATAAGGTGGTTTGGATTATTATAAAACGTTCATTTATTTAAGTTCTTTCAGTTTTTCTATGGAACATATATTGCAGGTAGATAGTTTACCCAATAATGATAATTCGTTCTTCTATAGAGGACTAAAAATGATCATTTAAAGAATGTTGTTAACCAATGAAAGTCATTGACTTATTGACAGTATGACAAAAAAAAAACGTTTGGTTACAAAACATTTTTTTAAATATCTTCTTTTATGTTGAACAGAAGAAAGAAACTTGTTTGAAACAAGTGGAGGGTGGGCAACTGAATCATTCATGTCTATAACACAGAGTTTAATACTAAAAGTTAGAGGCTGTCAAATCACCAACCCTAATTTTACATAATAAGGTCATAAATCAATAGTCAGCAAACAGTAAACACATTTTTACCCCCTCTGCATTTACTGTCACTATTAATAACATTGACGGCACGTGGAAGAAACACAGCATCTGACCTCCTGACGGTTCAACATTTCACCCTCATCTCTAAACATCACATTTAAAACAAACCCAAAACAAACCGCAGAAGGCAGCAGTAGAAAGCAGACACTTGCACACAGAGGAATTAGAGCGTGAGCTGTTGATAGGAAGGAAGAAATAATTCAAGAGCAACCTTTGAAATGTTACTATCCCAGGCCAAACGCCCATCTACATCTCAACCCAAACTGCTAAAACTGTTTGAAAGCCTTTAAAAGTAATGCCAGCATCCGTTTCCTGATTATTAATCAAGTGTGCAACACACAAACACAGCCGGAGAGCTCATTAAAACTCGTCTTCACGCTTACCTTCACGAAAAGCTCAATATCAGGATCTTTGTCTTCCTCATTTGAGGTCATATCGCTGAAGCTTACTCCAATTCAGAGGCTGATGGTGAATTATGAATATGTAACCGTCTTTTCCTGGGATGTGGGAGTCTGCTGAGTGTCCGGCGGGGTGTTGTGATGGTCTGGACGCTGTAACAGGTCGGTGGAGGTGCGCTGCTTGTTTTGATTTGGCCCCTGTGGTCAGCTGTCAGAGAGAGCCGTTCTGACTGTCACAGGAAGGGGCCAAAAATAGCCTCCATGTGGCGCAGGAGAACTAGGGAGGAGCTCGGTGTCACCTACACCAGCTCAGAGTCGCTCGGGTCCTTTATAGAAATATGATGAATCATATTTCACTCCTTCCTGTCAGAACCTGAGTCACGAAACACTGACCTCTCGCAGCGCTGGTGCGAAAATCCAATCTGGGTTTAAAGGTCACGCACAAATGCTCTTCTGCTCACTAACATCACTATTATCTTCCAATCGGCTGGTGTTTGAGTGATTTTTAGTCGAATGGCAGATGTGGTGTACAGTAAGTAACACGTTTAATTGGGTCACTCTCTCTCGGGCCCCAGCTCCTGCCGGTTGGGCTTCATAATCAGTTTGGGAGGGTTATGGGTAAACCATTCCAGTAAGTTCTCTCTAAATATAGAGCCGTTGCCTCCCTGAACACTCATTTACACATGATTACTGACCTCAGGACTGGACAGTAACAGTCACACACTAAACTGAACACCAACTAAGCAGATGAGTATTTGTGATACGTCATATTTAGTAGGCACATTTTCCACAAGTTTTATATATAAACATCATCGTTTTAAAGGTTTTGAGTCATTTAAAGAAACTTCACACAAACATAGGTCTAAAAAAACCAATTTTTATTAAAGAAATTAATGCTTTTATTTATCAAACTGAATTTTAAATTGATTAAAACTGACAGTAAAGAATTTTTGGAAATTCTATTTTAATTGAATGCTGTTATTTTGGTGTTGATTTTAAATGTAAAACACTGTGAAAATGCTATGGTAAAAACCTGTTAAATGGTCAATTCCTGTAAATTTCACATTTTTCTTCTTGGTCATGTTTATTAGTGCTGTGTGTCACATGCAATGATGTTAAATTAATGTTAAAGGTGCCATAGAATGGAAAACTGAATTTAGCTTGGCATGGTTGAATAATAACAGTTCAGTACATGGACATA
>JAUMHQ010000078.1:1104005-1116363 GCA_032361165.1 Enteromius paludinosus
CCTACATCTTGGATGCCCTGGGGGTAAGCAAATAAACATCTAATTTTCATTTTTGGGTGAACTATCCCTTTAATGTACATTTGCAAGTTAGTAATTTTGCAAATTAAGGTCCAATAAATCTACATTATACGTGGTGCTGCATGCATTTTAACAACTATTTGTCCAACTGTTCACTCGACATCACCATCTAACTTCCCATCAATGCAGAAACAGACACAGTTACAGAGCACTGAGTGTCCTCAAAAATACTGTAATTGGAAAATAAACAAATGAATGAATGAATGAATAAATAAATCATTTATGCAACCATTTATTTAGAAGAGATGTGCAATAAATTGTATCGTTTGCATCATTTTCACAGGTTGCTTGAGGCACAGAGTCACTTGAGTGTCATGAGTGTGAATTATTTACGTCTATAAAATGAGCTGGAGCACATGGCAGCAGGACATTCCCATCAAGGGCAAACTTATTACATCAGTGTTTGTGAATGAAATGCTTTTTATGCTTTTATTTTATATAATAATAATAACCCTGCACTGCTCACATACTGTACCCATAGTCTGAAGTGCAAAGCTGTAAAAACAGACAAACAGAGAGAGATGTCACAGTTTATCGCATATGCATCTCAACGGTTTCCATATTAACACTGCATTTATTTACAGTCACTGTGGGACGTTTCTGCACTATAATGATTAATGGCCGATATTGACTGTGTGCAAACAAACAGACAAGCTCTTTGTATTGATATATAGTCGGTGGATACTGCACTGCCTGAAACCAGGATATTAAAGCCTCTTCCATCCAGCAGAGTCTAACGCCAGACAGAAAGAGTTATATCTCTGATCTCTCTAATAGTACCACAGGAAGTCACTCAGTGAATGGGCTTTATTTGCTTTATGTTTCCAGCTGAATGAGTCACCGTACGCAGCTGTGCCACTGATATCGACCCGGATGGGATGGGAATGGGGGCAGGTTACAGTAATGTTGGGTTTTATGTCACCCAAGCTGTTTTCCGTGTTAATCAATACCACCTTAAAAGCATGGAGTGCATGTGCTAAACTCACTCTGTATGAAAGCTGATATATTTAGCCACAAATTCATAGGATGCGCTGTGGCGTACAGTTAAAAGTTTTAGTAGCAACATTTCTAAAATGCATACCAAGGCTGCATTTATTTGATAAAAAATACAGTAATTTTATGAAATATTTTACAATATTAAATAACTGCTTTCTATTTGAATATACTGTAAAATGGAATTTATTTTTGTGATGCAAATTTGAATTTTCAGCATCATTGCTCCAGCCTTCAGTGTCACATGATCCTTCAGAAATCGTTCTAATTTGCATTTGCTTTGACCTGCTCAAGAAATATTTCTTAAAATTAACAAAATGTTTGAGGATTTAAAAAAAAAATATTTTCATGTTTTTTCAACATTATAAATTTAATGTTACACTATTTTACAGTTACACCTACAGTATAGTTGCTTATAAGCATGCATATTACTAAAATATTAGCCATTTATTAATTACATATACACATGCCTTATTCTACATCCCTATTCCTACCCAGTACCTAAACTTAACAACTTACTAATTATAGTCATTAAGTGTAACCTATTCTAAAGTGTTACCACAACGAAAAGAAAATTAAGATTAAAAATGTAAGATCAAGTCATTATAGTAAAGAAACAGATAATACAGATGTGCTGTATTAATGCAGCCTATCGATCTCCATCTCCCCAGTCTCCACCAGACAGGCCACAAAAGCTATGAATGAAAATAAACACGCCAACGCATAGATCCATATAAAGCAATGATCACTTCCAGAGTCTAAATACAGACAAACAGAATTACTTTGCTTTCTTTCTAGAAGTGTGACACCTCGGATGAAAGATTTGCACGCATGTGAAATCCTGGGGTTTCCCGCTAAATCCTTCCTGGGAAATGCTATGAAAAAAAGGCTTTCCGCTGTTTCATATCATCCAACGAACATATGGAGAGAGACAATGGGAAAATGACTGGGAGCATTATGCATGCATGTGATACGCCAAATTTCTTCTCTTTCCATCTCACTTCCAGAGCGCAAAGTCCATTTTTAAAGTAAAACAAGTTGTTAGAGGTGGTGAAATGCGAAAGATGTTTTTGCATTAATAATACAGAAACGAATGTTGAAAAAGGGGGGAATTAAAGAGACAGAGAGGTAGACTTACTGTACACTCATCTCGCTCTGTTCCAGAAGCCTCTTTTTTTCTTTCTGTCTGTCTGTCTGTCTGTCTGTCTGTGAGCGAGTAACCCTCCCTGTCCCAAACCAAACTGCTTCTGTCTAGATCATCAGTCCATCAGGGAAACTAAAGCAAAACAAACAGAACATAATGGAGTCATGAAATGAGAATGGGGTGAGGGAGAACACGCAACAAGAACAGAATTATGGGATTGAGCAGACATCAAATAAAAATGGGTAAAATGACTCCAAACAAGGCATAAACTAGAATCTTGAAAAGCAGAACCTGAATACTGTTCCTTTCCAGTAACTAAAGAAATTCTACATAATGCATACCTAAAGGTAAATATATGAATATGCATGCATGTAATTAACAAAAACAAAATATGAAGTTTGATAAGATTATAAAATGGCTATAGTATGCAGTCTGTTTCTGCCAAAAAAAGGCAACTGAGACATTTTCGCTCACTTTTTTTTTAGCACACGTTTTTTTCACGTATATATCATGCAAAACTGTGTTTATATCTTACAACTTAAAATTGAGTATTGCAATAGCCTATATCAAAATATAACCTATATAATCTCAGAATTCTGCCTTTTTCCTTGCAGTGAACTCTGACCTTATCCAAAGAATAAAACTCTTTATCATCTCAAAATTCTGTTGCAAGAAAAGGTCTGAACAGAAATATAAAAACCTCACAAAAGTAAACACCATCTGTATGATCAGAAATGATTATGGTACAGATGATCAATTAATACGGCAAATTTTCCTGCCCAATAGTATGCTATGACCTCAAAACACCATAGTGTTAACTATGCATGCACCATAGTGTATGATTTGTAAACATTTTGAAGTTTGCATCACATAACCAGCTCTATACGTATGGCTTTTCTGAAGTAAGCTTGCTTGTAAGCTCACCTGGTTACCAATGCAAATCACTTGGGTACAAGTCCCATGAAACTGAATTATGATAAAAGAGAAAAAAATTATATTTAGTGTATATTTAGTGTTATATTTTCAACAACAACCAACACACCGGCAGATTCACAATCATCAGGTTTCTGATCATTCACTGGACATTTCACTTTAAAAGTGTTGTGCAATGCGCAAAAAGCATATATTAATACATTTGTAGAAATGTCGCCACAAGCATGTTTTTCTAATGAGCCTGGGTTGGAAAAATACCCCATACATTCAAAATGGAATCTATAGTTGCACAATAATTACAAAAAAACAGCCTGCCATTAATCATAAATTAACCCCCTTCAGGGTGATATGAGATTTATTACCACAACTGTACATTATCCCTCACACATTTATCAAAAACTCAATATGAAATCATACCACATACTAATATGACCATGAAAACAGAGCTAAAGCTAACACTGTGAGGATGGTCAGAAATCATGGGTGCTTGGTTGAAGCTAAAATGCCATCGAAAGTGACAAAACTGCCCTGGATATGTAAAATACACACAGGAAAATGCTCCAGCAAGTGTATTATTTTCTAGGCCTACATATATTCAATAAAGTATCAGCTAGAAAAACACCCTGAGAAACACTGACAACTGCAAAAACGCAAAAACATTCAAATGCATGGTGACAGATTTCAGCAGAGACCTGCATAATTCAACACAAGGATGCAAATGATTTCAAATGTATTCCAGCAGAGCGTTTATTCAGTTATGATATCTTATACGTTATTTAACAATCATTTTGCTGTTTGATATTTATTTAATTTGTCTCTCAGTTCTAAAACTGCATGTCACAGTAAAAATAAGACAAAATGTGAAAATTTCGATTATGTAAACCGGCATCACCAGAGTGTTTTCCACAAGTGTTTCTAAATGTCAGGAAATAAGGCAACCTTCACGCTCCTTTTCCCAAAGCTCACAGTTTGACTACATGCAGAAGATTGTATTACAGGCTAAAAATTCTGAATCCTGTATGTTTATCGTGCTAAAATCAGTACTAAACTAAGTTCTCATTCACACATAAGTTTATATTAAAAAACATTTGGTTAATAACATATGGCTGGGAAATAAATCTCATGTTGATATTAGATCTGTGTGGCGGCAGCAATATAAGTTACAGTAAATAAATCAATAAATGCACTGCTCTCTTGTCTCCTCAGAGGCTCTGTTAGCATGTTTTGCTCAAACTTTCGCCGTGGGATTTGAAGTGGTACACCGTTCTCTCTTGCGAAATCAAAATGACGGTGCCTTGGGTAGAAACTTACAGATTAAGGGGTGGTAATATTATAATGAGATCCCTTTGCAATGTCACAAGCGGAGCGAGATCAGACATTTTCAGAGGCTTGCAGAAAAAAAAATCTTTTTTTCATGCTTCTTTGGTTGGTAGATGCACCGGGGACCTCATTTTAGCACTAAAAGATTTCCATGATATGCCATCTTTAAAATAAATATTTGCTGAAAATAAACTCCAAGTTGGACATATTGGACGTCCGATATGTAGAGGAGTTTGTTTCTTCAACGGAACAGATCTGGAGAAATGTGGCATTGCGTCACTTGCTCACCAATGGATGCTCTGCAGTGAATGGGTGCCGTCAGAACGAGCGTCCAAACGGCTGATAATAACAGCACAATAATCCACACCACTCCATTCCACCAATTATTATGAAGCAGCAGCATTAAACTGTTAATTGTATGTTAACCGATGGACTGGAATTTATCAGCTGTTTGGACTCTTGTTCTGACGGCACCCATTCACTGCAGAGCGTCCATTGCTGAGCAAGTGATGAAATGCTACATTTCTCCAAATCTCATGGCCTGAGAGTGAGTACATTTTTTGGTGAACTCTTCCTATAAGATATGCATGTCTATACAGTAAACTGTCTGGATTTTTGTGAAACAGGAAAATTTGACGCTTGCTCTCTCAATTGACCCCCAGATGAAGTATTCAGGTGCTATTTCAAGCGAGCGCATCATGACTAAGAGAAAGAAGCTGCTGAGACACTGCAAACTCTCTCTTTCTCTTCTGGAGAGCTGTTACTGAAACTCCCGCAGGGAGCATAGATTCAGTTCACAGGCTTTATGCTTTTACCTTGAAAATTTTCACAGATTGTGCCTGCAAATCAATAATTGAACACAGCTTTAACACTGAGGTTTGTGTGCAACTCAGGCTCCCGCAGCAGAATCTTTTATAAGGAAACGGTCTGGGGTTAGTACATAAAAGCTTTAAAGCGGTTTGACTATTGAGCAGTTAGAGCAATACAATCTGAGGAAAGAGACTTTTAGCCCTCTCTTTCAGTCACTGAAGGGGCACGATCGTGAAAACATCGAAAGGTCAGGCAATTTTCCATGCACTATCAAAACATACACTGTAAAAATGGCTAACAGTAAAAAAATGTGGAAATGCTACGTGAAAAAAATGTTAAATGGTTAACGGGTAAATTCCTGTCCAGGGAAAAAATGGACTTGATGGACTTTGGTTCATCATGTGACTTTCTCATCATCACCTGCATTTGGTGCTCATCAGTGTATTTCAAAGCTACAAAACAGATTTCAGTACTTTAATAGCTTGGTACTGTATATTAACATTGTATCAGTTCATTAAATTACGGTATTTAACTGTAAATCCAACTTAAAACCGTAAAACCTAAACTGTTTTCCGGCAACCAGCTGCCATTTTTTACTGTAAATTTGACTGATTTCGTTTTTTTACAGTGTACTGGAAATTTTTAGATTGCAATAAAAATGTCTCTCTTTCTGAATTTCCACCACTGTCAGAAATCAGACCGCTGAATACTCTGCTCTTTACATAAATAAAAAAGCCTTTGCACACAAAACTATTATTCAAATAAATAAATAAAATGCATGATATGACAGTCTCACTATAGCAGTATATTCTATTTAGCTAATGTCAAACCCTGAAAGTTATTCTCGATCCAGCAAATCTATTCTGAATGATATTTTTAGTTGCAGCTGCAGAATCAATCGTAATCCTTAGGAACCCTCGTACGTGAAAAGGCTGAAACTATAGCTGCAATCTTGTCCGAAAGTCCAGGCAATCTAACTCCCCAATCAAAAGAAACAATAGTTAAGGCTCACAGTTCTCTGAAAGGTTAAATGGATGATGGAGGATTATGTGGCTAAGTAGAAGAAAGAGCGACTCAGGTTTAGAGGCTAAACACATTATTAAATCAGAAATATCCTTCTGCATATTTCAAAATGAATTCACTTATGCATTCATACCAGATTTATTATAGTGTCACACTGTAGTTTATTTTAATATTTTGAAACAAAGATTCTAGTTTTCCATTTTAACTTTAGTAAATATTTTAGCCATATTATTGTTTTTGATATTTTTAAAAAATATGTATATATGTTTTTTTGTTGTTTTTACTAAATTAAAATGAGAAATGCCTTGGATATTTTTTGTTTTGTTTTGTTTGTAAGTTTTTTCAGGTAATGAATTTTTTATGGGTAAAAAATAAATAAAGTATAAATAAATAAAATATAAGTAATAAAATAAATAACTGGTTCAAATTAAAAATACAAATATTTTATTTCCAAAGGATTTTTTTTTTATTTAAGTACTAAAATAAAAAAAAACACACTCACAGAAACGCTAATTAATAAACTACAGAAAGACATAAAAAAAAGAACTAAACAAAGAGAATAACCCCCACCACACACACACACACACACACACACACACACACACACACACACACTCACAATTACTAAAATAAAAGTGGGAAATACGTGATAAAATTAAATATTTATTTTTAAAAGATTTTATTAAACAAAATAGCATATCATTAAAACTAAAATAACCATTACTGAATATTAAACTAATACAAATCTTCTTTTTTATCATTTCTTAGTTCTTTGTAATAAACCTGACATTGGCTCCCTGGCGGGTTGCTTATGTTTCTAATCTAAATTGGTTAACTGGATAAAATGCATAACTGGAAACTGGAAAGGGACAAACATTTTGGGAAAAAAAAGAGTTTTAACTTCAAAAACAGTACTATAAGTCTCATGCTGGAGACCTTCTCATCTGTTGTTTTTCTCACGTCATTCTACAGAGAGCGCGTGTGGGAAATATCTAAACAATTTACAAGTGTTGAACATTAAACAAAGTAAGGGTTGCATGAGTGGGTGGACAAGAAAACATGAAAGCAGCAGCTTGTGAGAGGCATCCGTGTGTCTCGTCCCCGGAGCCGCAGTTAAGTGGAGGCCATGAAAGGCCAGTCCCGGGCCGGTGAAAGGTGTGAGCTCCGGAGCTCGGGGTGAACCAGAGTGCACTGAACAGAACAGAATTCAGGTCAGTGTGTCGATGCCAGCTGCTGGGCTGCAGATCACTCCTGCATAACAGGACCACACGGACCCAGAGCTCACCCGCTTCATTACGATGCTGTCCGGAGGGTTAATAACAGATGCAGGAATGCTAATTAGATACTTGTGTTTTCTCACAAGGAATAACATTAGGCTGCTCCAATAGGTGGCTTCTTAGTGGTCCTGTAATAAAAAGAATTCATGCTTATATTCTTTTCTTTAGATACGGCCCGTTTCCCTTCTTCAAGTCTAGGGGAATGTCATGCATTTTGATTTTAAGACTTCTCCATAAATGTCCAAATTATTTCAGGAACTTTTCATGTCAAAATTGCACAATGATTACAATTTTTTTTGTATTTAAATTTTCTTAAGAAACATGATGACTTTGTTTTTTTGTTTTTTTAAACATGTTTCAAAATTAAGTGATTTTTTATATATCAAATATACGCCAATAAGGTAAGAAAATACTTGCTTTTTTAACTAACTTTATTTTTCCAATACCAAATTTCACTTTTTAAACATAAAATTGCTCACTTTTGATATTTCTTTTTAGAAAACAACACTTAAAATCTTAATTTAAGACTTTTTTAGGTATATGTATAGAAGTAAGTAAATTATGTAGTTTTAGCTCATTATTTAGGGTTAAGGGTTTGTTCAATTCACTAACTCCAAATATACTGTAATAAATCTATACATATTTATTTTTTGGCTTTTTAAATACAGATTATTGAAGTACATTTAGCAAGAAAAGAGTACAGTCTACCTATACCTAAAAATCAATTATTTGTTAAATTTACTACATTTTTTATTCAAAACATAAATGAAATCCACAACAGTGTTTTTTTATTATTATTACTATTATTAAACCAGGAAGGAAAAAACCCTTTGTGAAATATTTTTTTTTTAGAGAAGTGTTCAGGCCAAGATTTGCAGCCAAAAATAATGGATGCACAAAACCAAATACAATTAAGACCAACATGGAATATAAAAAAATTTAAAAAGCAGACAGAGACCAGAGACAAACTCACAAGAACAATTCCTTCCTTTGTAGATTAATTCTAGTCACATGTTAACATCAGGGTAGAAAAGTCCTCCCGGTAACATTCAGAACATAATTTTCTCATTCCTGTAAGCCCAAATGTCACAGAGTAAGAACTGGACATGATCTGCATGTGTAAAGTAAATGCTTGGAAGGGCTGAAAGGATCGTCACGCTGTGAGAGCTCAGAGTCAAGCTGGGGTCTTACACTCTAAACACCGCAATCAGCCCTCATCAGTGTTAGATCTCGGCCAAGGGAAGCATATGTGCATCCAGAGAGTGTGAGCGCCGCCGACGGGGAACAAATTCTCTGCCTGCGTCTGCCAGCTTCTGGTCACCCCTGAGCCCGACAGATGATCATAACCGGCGTGACAGTCAACTAATTGTCTTATTCAGGCCTGCAGACACTGACTACATCTCCTGTCGCCTCGCCGGTGAAGCCAAACATCAACAACAAGCTATTCTTACATTTCACTGGATACAGGTTGCGCCGCTGCGTGGAGCGAATCACAGCTGAACAGAACAGGGCAGAAAAATTTGGATTTATTACTTGGAAATGCTGTAATCTGATAAGTGGATTGACTGAAAAATCATGCAGCCTTCTCGAATCGAATCATTTCTATGAAAACGCTTTTTTAAAATGAATCTTCCACTTTATTTGACCGGTTCAAGTAAGTTATTCTGCACCATTTCACCAACAGACTAAACTGTGCCAGTAAATAAAGCAAGAGGAAACTGCACAAAATCAATCAACATGCTTGCAAAAATGGGACCAAAATTTTTTATTATTAATACTTTGGTGACAATTACACAAATTTTACCCAGATAATCCCCACAGTTATTTAATTAGCATTATTTTAATGCAGAAAAAACAACAATTAATATAATTGAAAATTTTATACATTTTTTAACTCTCTTATCAATTGCAAATTCTCTTAAAACATATTAAAATATATTTTCTACTACTTTTATCACTATTCTTTACATCCTAAAATTTATTTTATGCCAATTAAGTACATTTGCCTACCCTCAAAATAACCAGAAAAACTAGAATATATTATTAAAGTTATAAATATTTAGACATAATATTTTATTTTATTTTATTTATTTATTTTATATCTGTAATAAAAAAAATTAGCATATTGGAGTAAGAAAAAATAAACATATAAATAAGTGAATAATAATAATAATATGAATAATAGTAATTATGGGAGTTTGGGAGTAAATGTAAAATATTAAAATGCAAGACTAGTTTTTATTTCAAATGTTTGGGGGAAAAACCCTGTATTAATCCGTTCATCCTCACACTGTATCTTGATGACATTTTTTTTTACCTATTTATATAGTGCTTTTTTACAGATATTGTCAAAGTAGTTACAGTATCAAACTGAAACATAATGTGTCAATAATGCAAAAGGACGATAGAAAACACTTAATTTTCAGTTAAAGGCAGTTTACCATTGAATTCATGGTCTAGCTCAGTTCAGTTTGAACAGTATCTGTGCAATCATGTTGATAATATCGCTGGAAATTAAGTGTCCCCAACTAAGCAAGCCAGAGGAACCAAAACTCCATCTGTGAAGCCGGCCAGTTTGTGATTCTGCACTCGGTGAAAAGCATCTGAATGTAATGCTGGCGATGCAAAGCTGTGATTCATGCATATCTGCTCACATTTAGTTCCGTTCAACTCCAGAGCGTAACAGACCACATCAGACGCACGCTTCTCAATTAGCATGAAATATGACCTTGGAACGACTACAATATTGACAACATCCTGAAGACAAGACTGAAAGTGCAAGCAACATCCCACGAAACCAAGCCCAAGCTGGACGCAGCAGAACCAACCTAACCAGACCGAGGTTTGTTTACCTCTCGAAGAGGTCATTCAAGTAAATTAATTACAAGCTCTAACGATTTCACACTCTCCAGCCTGAAGTGAGCCCGTCATTCTGCTGAAATGAACTGTTTGGCATCGTTACACAGATGCTTAGAGGACACCGAACGAGCCGTAAAGCAACAGAAAGAAAACACTGTATTTCAACCGAGCTAGACTGCTTGACTTGAAGGATATATAAGACACTATGTGTGACCCTGGAGCACAAAAGCAGTCATAAGAGACAATGTTTTGAAATTGAAAAGATTTATCTGAAAGCTGAATAAATAAGCTGTCATCTGATGTATGGTATGTTGTGATAGGACAATATTTGGCTGAGATACAACTATTTGAATATCTGGAACCTGAGAGTGCATAAAATTGCACCTAAATGCTAAATATATAAACAAAAGCACCTTTAAAGTTGTCCAAATTAAGTTCTTAGCAATGCATATTACAAATCAAAAATTAAGTTTAGGTAGGAAATATAGATATCTTCATGGAACATAAAGTCTTGCATTTTTGGCATAATAGAACATTTTGGATAATTTTGACCTTTACTTTTTGGCTACTTCTACAAATGAAGAGTTAATTTGCAAAGAAAAAAAAAAGATAACTAACTTTTAACCATTTTCAAAAATGTTTTTTTTAATCTTGCATTCCAATAAATCTCAAACTTCAGTTGGATTATTTGAAGTAAAAAAAAACACACACACAGCAAACCAACACAACATGATGACATTAAAAAACATGATTTTAAAATACAGAGTTATCTGTTTTTGCAAATAAACTCTTCACCGTGCTACTCATGACTGCTTGTGTGCTCCAGGGTCCCATACGATGCACGTGCATGCAATCGCTCGGTTTGCGTGTGCACGGTCTCCGGAGTCAAAATAAGCACATCGCGTGCATCTGATCAGAGCGTGTGACGTCCAGGCTCTTACCTCCACACTTGTCCCATCTGAAGGATGTGCACGCAAGCATACCAGACCCAAATGGAGATCACACAGCACCTGTCCCTGCCGTAGATGCGCGAGCTCAGATCCGCCGTGGCTTTTCTGCTGAGCCCCTCCACGGCTCCGAGCCCGCCGCCGGCGTAATCCTGGACGAACCACCTGAAGCTCAGTATCTGGACCAGCACCGACGGCACCAGCACGAAGAACAGCGTGAGCCCGAACCACAAATAGTCCCGTTTGGAGTAGTAGTCCAAGGCCAGCCACAAGTCCGTGCCGACGTCCCAGAAGAAGACGAGCAGCGCGAGGACGATCCAGAGGCAGTCCAGCCACAGGCGCTCCTCCGGCTGGTGCTGATGCTGCGGCCGCCTGCCTTCTCCTCCTCCTCCAGCATCCCTGTCTCCCAGCAGCGACTGCAGACACGCGCTCCTGCAGCCCCAGTAGCACGACGACGAGTTGCAGCAGTGACAGATGTGTATAGCCGCGCTGTCCAGCGCATCCTCGTCGCCGGCCACCTCGTCCAGGTTGTGCAGCTGGGCGAAACCGGTAACGACCCCCACGCCATCGGATTTTGCTGCCATCTTGCTCTCTGAAACGCTTCACCCCCCCTCCTTCCGCGCTCCGTGGCGTCACTTCCGTGATACCTGTACTGGAGGGCGTACGTGCGTGTGTGTGTGTGTGTGTGTGTGTGTGTGAGAAAGACGATGATGCTACTTAAAATTGTTTGTGGGGCTCATGATAAATGCACCAGTTAAAAGTCTGGACACGTCGGGTATTATGAGAGTTTTTCACAATAATAGTCGGAAATAGCATCCAATGACAAAAATACAAAATACATACTACGTATGTTTTGTATATTAAATATATATATATAAGCACATATGTGTGTAGAGAGGTGTGTGTGTGTGTGTGCGGGTTTATGTGGTTTATGAGGACACAAATGTGTATAATGACATGGGTATGACATAGGT
>JAUMHQ010000078.1:1132720-1152958 GCA_032361165.1 Enteromius paludinosus
TAATGTTTATCAGTACATTACAGAAAATAATGAACTTTATCACAATATGCTAATTTTTTGAAAAGGACCTGTATATATATATATATATATATATATTCTATATATTTAATTAGATCTATGAAGAACTAAATCTATCTATCTATCTTTCTGTCTATCTATCTATCATCTGTATCTATAAAGAACTCTATCTATCTATCTATCTATCTATCTATCTATCATCTATATCTATAAAAGAACTATATCTATCTATCTATCTATCTATCTATCTATCATCTGTATCTATAAAGAACTCTATCTATCTATCATCTATATCTATAAAAGAACTATATCTATCTATCTATCTATCTATCTATAAAAACTAAATCTATCAATCTACCTATAAATCACTAAATCACATACAGTATGAATTACAGTACAATCACTGAATGATGTTATTGTGAATAAAAACTGGCAAACATAAAAACTGTCAAGAGTGTCGTGTTTTTTTTTGTGAATAAATACATCAAAATAATTTTAATAATATATTGACATCAATAATATTACAAATTTCTGATCGGTAGCCTATTTAAAGGGAGGTTGTGTGACTCATTTACAGTAACTGCAACACAGTTACATTTGAATCAGAACTGATTCAATCAGAATTCATTCAAAATTTAGTGATAAATGAAAGTCTGTATAATATTTATTTAGGTATGAACAAAATCAATAAAATAACGCGCATAGAATTCTGGGCGTCCCTGTGATCACGTGATAACAAAGTATTAGTAGTTCATCAGAAACATAGCGACTTCGCTGCGATGATGACCCACCTTTGAGTTTGGGCAGGAGGTGTTTGCAGGTGTTTGCCACCTGTCCCACTGCTGTCCACGACAGTCCTCGCGCTACAGCAAACATCACATTCTCATACACAAACTCCTGATGTAAATACTGCCGCTTATCGTCACCATCAAACTCCGTCCAGTCAAAGCAGCGGCTCAGTCGCGCGATGCCTTCATCTCTCTGAAACAACACATATCACGAGAGCCTCTAGACAACAGGTGCCGCAAGCATAAACCTTCAGTTCACAGCTAATGATGGATCTAACGTTACTGCATCGTGTCTTCAGACGCGTCGCCGAAGCTGCTGCGTGCGTCACGCTTCTATCAACAAGTGCGTGTGCAGGTGAGAGCCATTGCTTCACTAAACATCTAATCGGTGTTTATTTGTGTGAGAACGCTGTGAAATCAGAGGTAAAGCGCTTGAAGTATACCTTTATCCTCGATATCTCCTGTAATGTGTGTGCGGAGGCCATCACGAGACTGACTGTTGCGTTTGTTGCCATGGAAACCAGAGGACTTGATACTGCACGGTGTTTCTGACGCATGTTGCATGTTCTGTTTTACACACATCAACTTATATCTGGTGTAAACTTTAAGCTAATAGTAATTCCATAAAATATGGTATATATTGGACCTTTAAAAAAAAAAAAAAAATAAAGTTAATATTGTGTTATGAATTCTGTAATCTCATAAAGCTGCACTTTTGACCCAGTATTTATCCAAGTCTTAACAATAGCATATTATGATATCAACGTTAATATAGTATTATTATTTACATATTGTTACAAGTATTGTACTGGAATATTTACATGCATGCCATAGTCTTGTTAAGGATAATATTCCTAATTTAACATTTCGTTAAAATATATGGATACATATAATTGAAATTAAATCGAAATGTTGTATTTTATATCACCTATATGTTTACTTATATTAATAAAATATATTTTGAATGTTATATCTTAAAATTGTGTAATATTTAAGAATATTATTGTTCTTATTATTTGTATATTATGTATTATAATATATAATTATAATTATTGTATTGTAATATTGTGTGCATACATATACAAATGCTGTTATTAGGTATAATATTTATAATTTAACATTTCATTAAATACGTTGGAAAATTTCACTGGAATTTAATAAAAAACATTATATTATATAATTATATTATATATAAACAAAATATAAAGTGAATATAAAAAAATGCACAATATTTAATATTATGCTTAATATTAATATTTCATTCTTAAATAATAATATTTAATTCTCTCTGAATGAATATAGCAAGTATAAATGTGTCTCTATCATTTAAATGAATAATAAAAATCATAATATTAATAATGTTATTTTATATAATGAAGCATATTCGCTAATTTAATATTTTATTAATGTGTATTAATTGTATTAATATTTTATATATAATCTTAATAATGAATAATAATTAGTTTAATTAATCATAACATTATTTGACATTATACAAAGAACAATATTTGGCTTAATTATTATAAGAAGAATTGCATAAACTGCATACTATATTTGCCTCCATAATAATTGTTTGATAATAATATTAGATCTGGGTTCATAATATTAAGAAAAATGATTAACATAACATATGCAGTGAAACTTTTTGTTTGGTCAGAACTAGCAAGAAATTTTCTGCCTGTGTTATTATACCTAAATCAAGTCCAACAGGTTGTTTTTGGAGATCTAAGAGTTAATTCGGTTCAGCGGCGCAGATGGTCATACAGTGTAATCCTCTTTCAGAGGAGTCCCACTTCTGCTCCTCCTCCTCCTCCTCTCTGGATGAAGGTCTGCCTGTGATAATTAGCCTAATGGAATGAATGAGTGTGAATAGACAATATGCAGCTGTGGCACGTCCGTGGCTCATCGTCGTGGGTGGAAAGTGACATTCCTCTCAGGAGGCAACGCCATGGTTTCAAACGCTGTGTCTGTTTCGTCCGGACGAAGGAGCGCTGCCTGTTGTGAGAAAACCTGTTGGATCCTCTAACTGGATTACTTCAGAAATATTGTCAAAGTTTGGAGGATTTGGCAGCCGAGGAGAATGAATCTGTGCCTGCAGGGTAAGCCGGGTGTGGAATTAGGACACAGAAAATAATAAGGCCTGTTTTCAAGTGGTTTTAGTGGAATCTGTGCATTGGTGAAAGCTAAAACGAAGGAATGTGAGTAAAGTATTTATTGGTGTGAGAGCTGTTTTCTTTTTGTAATAGCTTAGTTATTGGTTGAGTACTGGCAGATTAACTGATCAATTGCTTTGAATGTCGAACTTAGCAGTGGTTACAAATCATATGGGTGTTGCGCTAGCATTTTAAAGCGTTTCTTGTCATGTTTTTATATTTTACAGCTCCCATTTGAGACTTTCACGCCTCACTTGAAAAACAGACAGAACATTTTCAAGGACTTGGGTTTTTTTTCTGTTCGAAAGTGACTAATATCTAGCAGCCCTGACTAACATGAGTGCTGTTAAGTGCGTTAAATAATCATTAGGGATCTTGGTTATTATAGGCAGCATTATGGAAATCAGAAGTGCTTTGCTAATTATTAATATTTTTTTTAAACAATGCTGAACTATGGAAGCTTGTTTCTAACTATGATTATGGAAGCGCGTTTCTGTCACTGAATAATAAAAAAAAAAACAGGATAGTGCGACTTTTTATCTTGCAATTCTTTTTTTTTTTTTTTTTTTTGAATTGTGAGATATAAAGTCACATTTATGAGCTATAAAATCAGAATCGCAAGATATAAAGTCACAATTATGTTATTAACTTGCGTGATATTTCATTTTGTGTCTCACAATTCAGAAAGTGTTTTTAGAAATGCAAGTTTATATCAAACATTTCTGAGTGTATATTTTGCAATTCTTTGTATATATCTCGCAATTCAGACTTTTTTCTTAGAATATTGACTTTATCTCGCAGTTGACTTTTATGTGACAATTCTAAGTTTGTCCCACAATTCCTTTTTTCTCAGAATCACAAGCCATTCTAATTTTATAAATCAAAATTCAGACATTTTAAGTGAAATAGCATCTTTATATCTTACGATTCAGACTTTTTTGAATTTTAATAAAACTTTATGATATGCAATTATGAGTTTATCTCATAATTAACTTTTTTCTTAAAAATGCAACTGCTGTATCTCACAATTCTGAGGGTTTTTTTTTTTTCAGAATTTGATTTTAAGTCAAAAAATCTAAAAATTTAAATCAATTTTTAGTCTATATTTCGCAGCTCCGACTTTTTTCTTAGAATTACGATTTCATATCTCACAATTCAGACTTATATCTATAGACAAGTTCTCAAAAAAAATCTAATTTGTGAGATAAAATGTCACAATTACCTTTTTTTATTCTATGGCTGACACAGGCTTCTTTACTGAACAGATGTATATTTGTATTTCAGAGCTGGTTAAGCTGTCGCGAGTCTCCTACCTCTTCTCACACGTATCCCATGAGCCTCACACAATCTTCCCTCGGTCTCAGTGATCTGACAGTGTTGTGTTGCAGGTTTCTCCCAGCGGCCTGCCAAGTTCTCAGTTCCTAATTGTGGAAATCATGTGTAGCACTTTTAACTGTCAATTCAGCCTTTAGAGATTTATAATTAGTGTCAAATATATGTACACCTCTCAAGAAGTGTTTAGTATTTAATTAGCTCTAATTAAATGTGGTTTGTGCTTGGTGTGCCATTAAAAGAATCAGAATTAAACTTAGAACCTACAAACATCCGTATTAATGTTCCTTCTGCTACAGTAGTGGGTCAGGTAAGAGTACAGTACAGAGGATGTGCTGTCTTTTCCTGAGATTACTGTAAGCCTGTGCTTTGGCATTACTAGAGAAACAACAGTCAGTGTTATTGCTATTATTTGTATAAATTTACTAGCAGTTCGAGTGAAATTAGTTCTCTGCCATTTTTTTCAGTGTACAAATAAAAAATGCATGAAACTCTCACCTGTTTTAATTGAAAAGCACTTTAAGGTTACAGTATGGCACTGCAGGATTCAGAGAGAATAGACAGCCCTTCACTGAAGGCCCTATTCGTGTTCATTTTCGTCTCAAGGTGCCCTTGCGGATAAATCAATACGAATGAAGTACCAGGCAGATATTATAGAGAGAATGACTTTTCAGTGTAGAAGGAAGGTTCAAAGACATTTTTCTCTATTAAATCAATATTTCTATGAATAGTTCAAGTCTTTTAATGCCGTAATTACAGATACTAACACTATATTTAAGTTATGACTGGTACGTCATATCTGAGTCAATTTCAAAAAGCAAAAGCAAAATAATGGGGAAGAATATAGCAATATTTATTATAATATGAAAATATTCAAATTGTAAATAAAATGAAGACATAACATATTCATTTTATTTACTTATTAAATTCTGCAATTGTTTTATAATTATTAAATTACATGAAAATAAAAGTAAAATATATAATAATAATAATAATAATATTTTGTGAACTGGACATGTCTTAATTTGTTTAGCAGAGCAAGGTGTTGCATTTTGCAATGATTTAAACAATCAAACAGTTTAGATTTGCTATACAGGTGTTTATATATTGCTTTACATGACTAACGTAGGTGGATAAAGTTATATAACGATATAGACATATATCCAACTTTATATGAAGAGCTGAGTGGCAATATATTTAGATTTTGAGATGATGGACTACAAACACTCAAGCAGTTGAGATTTGCTATGTAGTATTTATACACAGAGATGGGTATTAACATTGAGTTACATTTACTTGAGTCAATATTTTGGGCAACTAATACTTTTAAAGTATATAAAGTATATTTAAAAAGGGGTACCCTTACTCGAGTACATTTTTAGTGAGAAAATGGTACATTTACTTCTCTACTGTGTGTGACGCTAGTTAAAAATGCTTCCATTTATCCCAAACGCGCCACCGTCTACTTTTCTTGGGGCAATGAACGAAGCTCATTCGCTCATGCATGATTCACTCTTTTGAGTCATTTCTGTTCAAAGGCTCGATCTAACCAGCGAATTGGCTTAGGAATCAGTTTAAATGATCGGTTCAGTTCCCTGCCGCTTGCTGATTCGTCTGAAGCGGTTCTCACTCAGTGTTGGAACATCCAGAGCATTGAAGACATGGCTTTGGATCTACAGTCAAACCTGCAAAGGCTTTGTTTGCTAGCTATGAAGATTTTAGATGAACACTTTGTGTGCTGTCTACAGTTCCATTCGATTACAGTACAAGATACAGTACCACTTCATTATACAACGTTTAATGTATACATTTTGACCTGTTCTGGAATGCCTTTGCCTAATGTTAGACGCAAATTATACTTACGCTTACAGTACATTTGTTTGGTTATGTTCAGATGTTCAGTAGCGGCCATGTGTGGAGTTTTCACTATTCTCCGTGTCAGAGTATATAAAGGCCTCCACAGGCTGAGGAAATTTCTCATTTGCATCACTGAAATAAATGACATTTAAAAAAATAAATAAATAAAACACAGAAATTAAATAAAGGGTATACTATATTTACTATATAGGGACCTATAGCATGTTGCTTTAGAGAACTGGAATGTATTTTCAGTGTGTGTGCTTGGTGCATCATTGTTTCAGTGACATGTTTGTGGAAAATACACAAAGCAGCCTGTCATCGGGGGTCAGAAAGCAGACGTCTCATAGCTCTGCGCAGCTCTGTTTATGCAATCCTGGTGTCGCTGTCATTTGTTTAACGCTTCCCTAGACTTCAGTAAAATCTCAAGATGATTAAAGAAGCTTTTCGTTCTATCCTTAGCCACCAAAGGCCCTGATTAGTGGGCAGACTGTTTGTGGGAGGGCTTGTGAACTTGCGTCCCTGCAGCATTGGTGTGCTTGGACGCTGCCTGCAACGGTGCTCTGTATAGTCAGATTTGTTGTTTTTTTCTCTCACATTTTTGTACAGTTTTTTGCATCAGATATAATAATGTATTCTGTAAACGTAAGTATGTTGTTTATATTATAGATATATTTTCATACTGTTGTTTTTATACTGAGCTGTGATACTGCTAAAAATAATGCTATTGTATTTGTAAGAACAAAATGGTTTAATTATTCATAAAGCGAATTGTTCAGTAAAAACTTGTTCAGTGCTTTTGTGGTCAAAAATGGATTATTTCAATTA
This sequence comes from Enteromius paludinosus, assembly GCA_032361165.1. Taxonomy (NCBI): domain Eukaryota; kingdom Metazoa; phylum Chordata; class Actinopteri; order Cypriniformes; family Cyprinidae; genus Enteromius; species Enteromius paludinosus. Next base: position 1,139,697 of record JAUMHQ010000078.1, read on the forward strand.
AAATTAGAAGACACACTATGTAATTTTATTCAGTTTGTTACTGTCATGAAATGATTTTGTGCATCTTACTTTCCAAATTTCTTAAAAAAAACTTTACAATAAGGTTTAATTTGTTAGTTATTTTAGTTGATGTATTACCTAACATGAACAAGCAATGAACAATGCATTTATTAATCTTTGTTGAAGTTAGTTACTGAAAATACAATTGATTATTCGTGTTAGTTCACAGTGCATTAACTAATGTTACCAAACACAAACTGTGATTTTAATAATGCATTAGTTAATGCTTAATTAACTTTAACTAAGATTAATAAATGCTGTAGAAGTATTGTTCATGTTAACTAATGAACCTTATTGTAAAGTGTTACCGAAATCTGATTATAAGAAGAAAAACTTCAGTCTCATATAAAAAGAGATCATGCCTTTGAACTTCTTTTAAATGTTAGATTAAAGTGCCTATTAATGACTAAGAACTAAATGCAATTTAAACTAGTAATTGTTTCCTGAAGTGCTTGAGCTTAATCTCTGGACGGAGCCTGGTTTTGTAGTTGCTTACACATTTAAATGGCATGAAATAATACATGTACTCTAAAAATCTGATAAGATGGCAGTTTTCATCACAATATCTGTGTTTTCGGTAGTACCGTGATGTTCTTTTGTCAGTGCCATTATTTACTGTGGGAATACGCCAATACAGTACCATGGTACTTCAGAGACATTCGTAACATAAAATTTGTATGTATGCTAACACTGGTTAAATCTAATTAAATGATCAAGTAATGAGATTTTAGCAACTATATCTTTGATTGAGAGTTTGAAGGCTTAATACCTATCTAAGCTTGAGTTACCTGACATGCTTAAAACTTAATCTGTTGATAGGAAAAAATATTTTTCAGGGCTGTTTGTTCATAACACGAGGCTTGGAGATCTCAATTATGTTTCTTTGATTCACTTTGTCAGAATTAGCAGAAATAAATATAGAGAAAACTGTGAAATGCAAAGAAATGAATATGGATGATAGGTTTTTAGGAGAGTTTGATTACAGTATTCTTCTGAGGGAGTCTCCATATAATCTAACTTCTTAAGAAATTTATATTTTATGAAGATTGTTTCTGTGTTTTGAAATCTGCGTTGATTGTGGGTTTCAATGCCGTTCACATGTCCAAACTTTCCTCCGCAGCTTGAATTGACGTGGAGGAGAGATGCAGAGGACGGCCCAAGGCTCCTTCGATGCCAGTACCCACTTTCAGAATGATCCTCATCAGTTTCCTCATCCTCTGGTGTCGTCCTTTGGTTCCAGCGTGACTGCAGCCAGCCCAGCCAAGAGAATTACCTTCTACATGAGTGGCGACGCTCAGTTCAAAGGTGTCAAGATGGCCATCCATAAGCGCAGCTTCAGGTGCTTTGATGCCTTGTTGGATGACCTTTCCCAAAAGGTTCCTCTGCCTTTTGGTGTGCGTACCATCACGACCCCCAGAGGGATCCACAGCATTAAACATTTAGAGCAGTTAGAGGACGGAGGCTGTTACCTGTGCTCTGACCGCCGCTATGTTAAGCCAATCAACATGGAAGCTGCAGGGAAGAAGCAGGTGGTCTGGCACCACCACAGTCACCCGCATAACCCTCGCCGCAAGCCCTCCCGACCCGAGGAGCCGCCCTCGGGACATCAGCACCACCATCGGCATCCCAAAAGGATTGTTCTGGTAAAAAACAATGACCCTACTGTAAGGCGATCCATCATTCTGAGCAGACGAACCGCTCGGAGTCTTCGCGTCTTTATGGACGAGATTTCCGAACTCATGCAGTGTCATGTCAAGAAACTCTACACTCTGGAGGGACGTAAGGTCAGGGAGGATTCCATTTCTTCAACCATTCTTTAATTAGCTGGGTCAAGTATTTCAGGAGGCAGGTGTCAGGTCAGGATAGAGCTAAAGGCTCTGGGAAAATAGCTACTGCTAGCTACTAATCTAATATGCATCTTAAAGAGATGGTTCACCTCCCAAAATAAAACCTTATCTCACCCTTACATTATTCCCAATATGTATGGAGTATGGACCAATAAGCACCATAAAAATATCTGTATGATTTGTGTAAAATGTGTCATAATTTGTTATAAAAAGTCACTTATTTACTCAAAAACCAGCGCTCTAAAATCTTTATGCATGTAAATTTTCAGGATTTGTAATGATTGCTGCGTATCTTATAAACAAATGTTTGTATCTGTGCATATACTATTCTGCAAGATTTTTTGGTAAATAACAAATTTAAAATTTTGAAATTTAATAGCATGCAATGTTTGTTTAGTATGGGAAAGATCATTCTGTTGAATATATCTTATGTAAGTAATTTGAAGAAATATCACAAGGTTGATAGTGCTGGACTTCTTTAAATACTGCAAAATCTACATTTTGTGTTTAATTAGTGGATTTGCATATTTAAGGTTAATTCAGAATCATTGAGTCATTTTTAACCAAAAGGTGACCCAATTTACCTGAATTCACTTTACATAAATTAATATGTTGATAACAGCAAACCATTATGTTTGAGTTTTGATGATTTAGGGGTTCTCAATGATAAAATATATCTGTTAGTGCTGTTAAGTGTTTTAAATCAGTCAATTGTGAGGTTACAGTCAGGATGTTGTTAAAAGGTTTGATGTTAAATGACTGTTATATGACTTTTATGTTATGTTTATTCACTGTTCTCCATAGATTGACAATATTCAGAGTCTGGTGCAGTGTCCTAGTGTGCTGGTCTGTGTGGGTCGAGAGCCCTTCAGGCCGCTGCTCATGGAAAGCTTGAAGAAGCTCTCAGATGAAAAGCTTCCAGGAATGGGCACAAGGTCTCACTCCAGTATCTGCAGCGAAGGGCATGAAAGCAAAAGGAATGGTAAATATTTTCTTTTATTGTTTACGCACCAAGTGAACTACCATTTACATCCATTTGTTTGAGGTGAGTCATTATAGTGATTAACTAACCATCTACCCAACCCACATGCCTCTAATAATAGACTGAAGATGAAACAACAATTTACCACCAACTCGCATGCAGTTAATGTATTCTAGGGGTTGGTGAATCAAGAGCCTCTTTAAAATTTGTTGTTATTATGCTCGGTGAAATTATATATCTATTTTTTATGATTTTGTTTTAACAGTTAACTTTGGCCTGGAGACAAAGAAAAGCATTATCCATCCACGATCAGACTCCAGTAATAGATCCACAAGATTCTCTCTTTCTTCAGAAAAGTCATATCAGAATGGATTATGCATGACACCTGGACAGTCCGGTTGCGTCAGCAACTGTCCTTATGTTAAAGAAGGTGTAATGAACGATGACATTGAGAAAAGAGTGCTTGTAAACAAAGACGGCAGCCTTTCTGTGGAGATGAAGGTCCGCTTTCGGCTGTGCAACGACGAGACTCTTCAGTGGTCCACCGAGATCAAGAAGTCATCAGTGAAAGTGAACGACTCTGGCTCTGTGAAAGATGCTGATTATCTTCAAGCTAAAGCTGAGTTTTCAGACCCAGACTCCATATATGCATCAGAGACTGATGAAGCCTTTGCAACAAAGCTGCATCAGAAGCATACCGAGGAAATGCTTTGTCAAAACTGTTGCAATCACTGCCAAGAGTACGACATCTGGAAAAACCCTATGCACAAAGAACCGGGGGCCTGTAAATCGCCTAGTTCCAGTCCATCGTCTCATAAAATTGTGCATAAAAAGTCATCTGTGGATAGTACACGCACAATTTCTGGTTCCAGTGGCGAGTACACTGAGCATGTGGTGGAAAAGGCCTCGTGCTTTCAGCAGACGATGGAGGAAGGAGACACTAGAGTAGAATACTGTGCAATAAGTCGTTGCTGCAATCGAAGTGAAGTATCATCTTCTGGAGTCACGTCAAAGAGCAAGAGATCTTGTGAGGAAGACTGTGAGAGTAATGCTAAAAGTAAATATTCTCATATGAATCCTAAAATCTCTCCTACTCCACATTGTGAGGTCATTAAGGTCATGGAAGAGCGTCCGGTGTCTGTAGTCAGCAACTCGTCCAAAGTGCTTGAGTCTTTGAAGGAAGATCAGGATGATGATTATGATGACCTGCCTCCAAGCGTCTCAAGAGCATCACACTGGTCTCAAAGTGACCATATTGAGAGTGATACTCAACCCAAATGCGTTCATTGTTGTGGCTACCAGTCTTCACCAACATCTTATTTGTCCCCGAGACCTCCAAGTAAAGAATCAAGCAGTGCTGTTCACTCACTTAAGCTCAAGAAGTATAAAACCACTTTTGCGGTACCAGCAGAGCCAGATGGGATGAGTACGACATCTCCGATGTCAAAAGTGTCCTCCAGATCACATCCTTGTCACTGTGGAGCCATAACCCCAAGTTCAGTTACATCTAGTGGGGGGCACAGGCCTGAGGGAGGAGCTTGTAGTACAAATTCCAGACATAGCCAAGCATCTTGTATATTTAGAGGTCAAGCAAATACCCCTGGATCTAATGCATGTAATGCTCTGGAGATATGTGACAAAGATGCTGCAAACAGATCTTTAAGTGCCACATCAGGTGTGTCAAAAAGATCTGGCAAGTCTGGTGTATGTTCATGCTGTGAGCATAAAAGGTTTAATGAAAATCCAGAGGGGAGTGAAGCAGAGAAAGCTGATTCCATAGTGTTGAAGTCAAACAAATCTTCTGCATCCACTTCAAACGCTCATGAAAACTTTGAACCAATTAATAATAATGCAGAAGGGGAAGCCACCCGGGAACACTCTGAGTCTGCACTGTCTAAAAATTCAAATACCTCTTTTACTTCAAAAATCTCAAAAAAATCCAACTGCTCTGCACAAATGTGTTCTGTTGGGAAATCATCAAAATCTGAACATGATGAAGCAGAAATTGTTAAAGAAACAACCAAAAGTGCCACACCAGCAAGGTCAGTTGGGTCAGACTGCATTGTTTCAGAGAGAGAGCCCACACCAGCCTTGGAAATGGATAAAGCTGAAGAAAAAAGCCAAGAAAGAGCTGTCAGCCCAGTGTCAGCCCATTCACATTTATCAGCTGCATCGAGGACATCCCACAAATCAAAGTCTCAACATTCAGAGAATGCTAAAATGCCTAGATCTTGTAGTCCAAATGATTTAGATGAAGTGCCATCAAACTTATTTAATTCTCAGGGTGATATATCAGAAAGTGCTGCTACTCAGAGTCATAGTGTGACAGATAATCATTGTGGACAAGACACAGAGTTTCCTGAAGAGGTCAGATCAGCTAGTGCCATGCCTAATAAATCAAAGCGATCTTCTGAACATTCCTCACATGCATCAGAGCAAACAACTAAGTCTGTCAAATCTTGTTGCGACTTACAAGAAGAGGCCACTCAAAATGCCAGCGCTCCTGATGTTCAGTGTGAGCCGGAAACTGAGGTAAGCACTGAAGGGAGACTGTGCAGTCCACTGTCTAACTGCTCCAAAATATCTGTGAAGTCACATGCATCCTCAAAGAATCCAGATGCAGGGTCTAAATCTAAGGAAAGGGTTCCCAGTGCGATGTCTGTTATAACAAACGTGTCTAAAGGATCTTGTAGGTCCCGCAAATCAAACCACAATGTTCCAGAAACCACAGTTACCACCGAACCAACTAATAGAACAACTAATGAATGTTCAACTCGGGAAAGTGTGTCAAATAGAGCCACCAGCGCAATGTCTCAGACCTCAGAAAAGTCTAATGCCTGCTCTGAAAGATCTGTCAAATCCACTGAAAAGAGCATTGAATCTCAGGAAGCTGAGAATGGCAAGGACATGACACAGAATGCCTTAACTGTGACTTCTCCATTGCCTAGGTCAAAGAGGTCCCCATCTCCTAGATCAACACGCAACACTGAAATGAAGAAAACCGAGAGCAGAGCTCCAAGTGGGATGTCAGTAAGCTCTAAAGTATCTTCACAATCCCAAAGATCCCGCAAATGTCATTGTCTCAACTCCTCAAGTGGTAATTTGAGAGAAACAAAGACTGAGATGCTAAAAGAGGATGCCAAAGATGAATCTGAGAGCTTGTCAGGAAAATCAAAGCTCTCAGATAAATCTCTTATAAATAACATAAAGTCTGCAGGCAACCAGTTTGATGAACCACTAAGTCCTACATCAACAGCATCCGTTTCACTTGGACTAGGAGACGAGCACAAGGGTGATGACTTTGATGAACGATCAACCAGTGGCATGTCAGTCACCACAGAGGAAGCTAGACACAAGTTAGGTATCGTAAATGGAGAGGAAAGGCCAAGAACAGAAATGTCTCTAAGCTCTGCGAATTCAGACAAATCCAAAAGATCCCATCCCAAGAACTGTAAGACTCCTGTTCAAGCTTTTTCTCCTGTCTCAACTGAAAGCATAACGTCAGCAGATGTCAAGAAAAGCAAGCCAGGAATCTATTTAAATGAAAACAATATCAGAGTGCCCTCCACTTTGTCACTGTCATCTTCACAATGTAAGTCACCCTCGAGAGTTTCACAGGGAAGTGCTAAAAATACAGCTATGAAGAACAAAGACCGTGAAGCTGTCAACAACACCAACCATGCAGAAATGAATGAAGCATCTCCAAAACTTGACCAAACTGAAAGAACATCAGGAAAAGCTGTGCCAGAAAGTGACCATTTAAGCTCTTCAAAAACATCTGAGCAGTCCACAAATGGGCACAGTACTAAAGAGAGGGATAGATCTAAAAGTAAAAGATCTAAATGTTCTTCCCAGTGTTCAGAAATAAATGGTCTGAAAATAAAATATAATGGAGACAATGATGGTGCCACTGTTAAGTCATCCACATCAGACAGGAGATCTATGAAAAATGATGCATCCAGGCCAAATTCAGCAGGGATGTCTGAAAGTTCCCAGAATTGTATATGTCTACCACAAGAGATGCCAAACAAGAGTAAAGCATCATTCAAGCATCCTGGTTCCTCAAGTGATAGTGTTTTATCTCGGGCACTTTCAGCAGCTGATCTTTTAAAAGAGATTATAGGCAACGCAAGACCAGTCAGCAGAGAATCAAAGTCAGTTGCCTCCAGCAAAAATGTCGACAAAGTAGAAAATAAAAGCCAAAAAAGTGGCAGGAGCAAACACAGCAAAGTCAGCATCTCATTGGAGTGCAACTACAAGAAGCTGATGCCGTCATGCTTACCGAACGCCTCCCCTACAGAAGTTGTGAATGACTGGCTCAGGAACATTCCCATTGATGGCCATGTTTATGAAATGGATGTTGAACTCACTGAAGAAATGACCTTGGCTGAAAGTGGTGAGGACGCTTCTCAAAGAGACAAAGTTGAGGCACCAGAAAGCATAATAGAGAATGAGAAACCTCATGATGATCAAGCAGGGGAGAATCATATTCAGCAGGAGACTGGTGACATTTGTGATGAGACAGAGTTCTGCGACAAAAGAGCGCAACTGGAAGTAAACGCAATAGATCCCAACCCCACAGCATTAACGAAACAAGCGAGTTTGCAAAAGCAACATCATTCTTCGGTTCAGGTCATGAAGGTTTTACTGGGTCCAAAACTAGACAGATCCAGTAGTTTACCTGAGGTCTCCCCTGTATATGGGAGAAAATTAAGCCAGTCTGCTCAAGGGCTGTTGGACTGCCTTGCAAACTTACAATTGATTGACTCAGACTCTAAAAGTGAAAAGCATCAGAAATATAATGAAGCCATGACAATCCTACAGTCGCTCTGGCTCCAAAAGCCCTCTGAGGATGAGCAGAAAAGCCAGAGCATGAAGGAACACCCCTCTGCTGAAGATGAATTTAACCCACACTCTTCATCTGGGGTTGATGTTAGCAGTGGCTCTGCTGGCTCTGTTAAAGGTAGCATGAATGGCATATTAGAAAAAACAGAAGCTGTACAAGACACAATACCACCAATTGCCGAAGGCGAAGGCTCACTGGAAGATAAAGATGAAGAAGACCAGGTAAAGTCTACAGCTCAAGCATGCAAATATTTAGATCCATCCAAAGTCCCCTCAGATCCAGTAACTCCAGACATTGCAGAGCGTGTCCAGGGTAGTCCAGTAAACACACAACTGGAAGATGACCAAGAAAATGGTGCGTTGCAAGAAGATGATGCTGAAAGCAGTGATAATAGGAACGAATCTGATCAAACACCACTAACGACCTCTTACAAGAGCTCTGGGAATGAGAGTAATAATATGAAATCTCAAGAAAATACAAGCTCAGAAACTCCACCGTCTGTTCAGAGAGCTCCGCTTACTAAAAGAGTTTCACAAGACCCAGATCCTGTTTGGGTGCTGAGCTTATTAAAAAAGCTAGAAAAGCAGTTCATGTTACATTACGCAGACGCCATGGCGGAGTTTAAAGTGAGGTGGGATTTGGATGACAATGAGATGCTTGATAAGATGATAAGTGAGCTGAAAGAGGAAGTACACAAACGGATTCAATCCAGTATTGTCCGGGAACTGCAAAAAATCCAAAGCCGGGCTGGCAGGGGTCCGAGACCTCCCGGAAATACTCTATCAAGAGAGTCTACGGTCCAGACTGAGCAGCGACGTAAGCGCCTTCGGGTCATGCGCAATAAGTCCATCTTGTCAAGGAGTGACGAAAATTATACTGCGTCAGGAACCGAATACAGTGATCAGCGCAGTGACGATGAGTACTGCCCATGCGATGCATGCATGAAAAAGAAGATGGCATCCAGAGCAGTCCAGCGAGCTCAGGCTATGAGTTTGGCTCCAGTTATGATGGAATTTGATCTGCGGAAAATTTTGCAAATGAAAAAGGATCCAGTCCAACCTACAGAACCAAAGACGGAGGAACAGGATGCAGCTGGCTTGACTTATGGAGTCAAGAAAGAAGAGAACAACTTAGAAGTGGTTCAAGAAGAGGTAGAGGAAGCCAATGACAATGCTAGAGACCATAAGTTTGAATCGGGAGATCAAGAGCCAGACGATGTTGTCAATATAGCAGATGAAAGCAAAAATGCAGAAAACCTCCTAGATGTAGACTCTGAGACAAGAGATCCAAATGACGAGGAAGCAAATGGCGAAAGAGATTCTGGTGAAGAGCAGGAGGAAAGTAAAGCGTGTCAGGATGTAAAAGAAAAGATAGATTCTGCGGAGGAAGAGGAAGTAGAAATGGTTGAAAAAAATACAGAAGAGGACTGTGAGAAGAAAGACGGTCCCAATGGAGATGCAGCAAGTGCAGAAAATAGTGATACGGCTGTGGAGGCGGAAAAAGAGGATGAGATGACAGAAACTGGTGAGGGAATCGAATCAGATGACAGGGAAGCAGAAACCGAGACTGGGAAAGAGAGTACTGAAGACAAGACAAATAAAGATGATACACCTACTAAAGGGGAAAAGGCAGATGAAACTCCCAATGATGAGTCTAGCAGTGAGAAGAATACTAATGGAAACCAAGATGGATCTGCAGAGGATGATGCCAATAAAAATGGGACATCAGACACAGGACAGGAAGAGGACCAGCCTGAAGAAAGCTCCAATGAGGTCAAAGAAGACACAGAAAATGAATCGGACAAATGTAGCCCTGTTGAGGAAGATTTTGAGAAAGAAAAATCTGATGAAGCTGTTGTTGATGAAAGTGAGTGCACACTAGAGAAACAGGTAACGAGAACGTCAGTGGAGTCTCAACCAGGATCCGAGGAGAGCTGCGTGAATCAGGCAGCTAAACTCAAAGATCTTCAGAGTTTCATGGAGAGTGTCGAAAGTCAAGGAGACAACGTGGTTGTGATTACAAAACAACCACCTTACAAAGAGCCACGCGAAAACAAAAGGGGCATGTGCAATGGTTTGTCTGAATGGCAAGTGTCTCCTAAAATAAACAACAGGGCCAGTAAACAAAAGAAAGGAAAATGATCTTATGATGAACAATGAAGAATTGTAATCATTTGATATTCCCTCACATAAAGCACTTTATTACTAATGTAAGACATCTAAGGAACTAAATAGAAACTTTGAAGATATTTCAAAACGATATATTGTACAGTTCTGTATATTTCCATGTAGTCAAGGCATTATTTTGAGTATGTTAAAACTTTAATCGACTAACGATTTACTCATGGACTCATATACTGTATCACAGTCACACACTGATGTACATGCTCATTTTATCGATAAACACTGAATTCTCAGGGTTCTGAATGTTACAAGTATTATTATATTACGTTGTTTGCCCCAAACTTAACCAAGATTATCAGTGCATTGATTCTAGTTTATATGCTAAATGGCACAATCATATTTCTAAATACACAACTGCAGATACAGTATGATGTAAGAAAGAGGTATTAATTAAATGCTCAGTTTAGCAGCAACTTTTTGCCGTGACTGTATATTTCAAAATGACTCACTTAACTGTGTTGTATTAGTTTCTGAAGTTGCAAGAATTTCTGATGCTGCTAAGTGGTGCTTGATGCCACATTTTATGTAACAGACGATCACACCATTTGTGGTATTTAAACCATCCTGGATCCGGGTTTGTTGTATGTTGCTATTGCACTGTAACATTTACAGTAATAAATGCTCAACTCTGACAGTGTCACCTATTGTTTTCTTAACAGGTCAGCTTATATTTAGCGTTAGAAGACTGTTGTTTCAGGTATCTGACTATATAAACGTTCTCTTTGTATCAATGCTCTGCCATGGCATTTTTAACCTGAAAGAGTTGAGACTGCAGACTTTTTTTTACAAATGCTCATATTGCTCTTTGTTAAACGATTTTGTTGTTGTTGTTATTTGTCCTTCATGTATTTAGTGATATAGTCAGGAACACACTTAAGCCTGAATAACCACAGCAGAGTTTTGAGTTCAGCAGCTTGAATAGTTATTGCGTCATTCTAATCTCATTGCCTTTGCACCGGGAGTATCTTTAGCAGGGTGAGAGGATTGCGATTGACTGGCATCAGTCATTAATCTAGCACAGCTATTACTCAGTGGTGTGTAAATGTACTTTACAGCATATACAGAAGACCTTTAATCTCTCATTGTTTATGCTAAAAAAATGTGTTTAGCCCTTTTCCTTCAAGTGTAACTCTCCTTTGTGCTGTGCTTTTGAAACAATGGTTCAGAGAAGTCTTGATATCCATGAATGTGTCAATCTTACAGTTAACTAATACAAGTTTGAAATCATTTAGATTTCTGAAATGTTTTAGAATTAGTTTCTCATGCTCTCATGCATGCATGCATGTGATTGTTTTTTTAAACTAGTTATAATTTTCCCTATTTTAATATATTTTGAAATGTTATGTATTCCTGTGATGGGGAAACATATTAGGATGATTTCCGGATCATATGACACTGAAGACTGGAGTAATGATGCTCAATCTTCAGTTTTGCATCACAGGAAATAAGTTACATTTTATATATTTTATATATTCAAACAGAAAATAGTTCTTTTAAATTGTAAAAATATGTAACAATATTACAGTTTTTACTAGATTTTTAGTCTTATAAATGCAGCCTTGGTCAGCATAGAAGAGTTCTTTCAAAAATATTCAAATTATTAAAAGATTTTGTCCGGTAGTTTGTAATTCACAGTAAAACATTGCCTTGTACAAAGATAATTTGAAGTATTTGCTGTTTGTTTGTTTTTCCAAGAAAAGTATTTAGGGCTGTTAAAACATTTTAGTAATGTAAAAGTCCTCTGAAATGTTTTCAGTAAGGAAGAAGGAAACCTGCCTTTAACAAGTGCACTTACAGCAATAAAAACTTATAGCAGCAATTCAGATTTACACAATTTCATTACTATGTTCTTCAGGTCACAGAAGATAAATGCTCTGTTCACATAAAAGGTTAAAAATGTAACATTCACTTGAACAGTAAAGGCTTTGCTATCGCCAAATGTCGAAAGTTCACACATTTGGGTGAACGTTTCTACATTGGGGTCAAGACATCCAGCATTTTTAAGTTCAGCAGCTTTGAAAATGTCAGTCAACAATGGAATATTTCCTGCTTACCAGAGCATATTTAAACAGCTTTTTGGAAACCAAGAAACTTCATAATCACCTTTAGTAATACTGATTAGCAAAACTAGTACTAGTCATTCATAATCACATGTTTGAGAGATTTATGTCACAGTTTGCATATGGATGAATCTCATGAAATATCATTTTAGATAGATTTATGCTGTTCTGAAATAGAATCTAAAAATATACATATTGCATTAATTACCTCTGTTACCTCTGTAAACTATAAGTGATTGTATATGTGTTGGATGTGTATAATCTAAGCTCAAACGTGTCATTTCCACAGCATCTACTCCAGTTCAGAATCAGGCTCATTTATGAGAGCCAGCAGCTTCTCTCGTAGCTCCGTAAATGTTGGTCTCTCCTCAGGGTTTGACCTCCAGCACAGCAGCATAATGTCATAGAGCTCTTTGGGGCAGCCGGCCGGTCTCTCCATCCTCTCTCCTCTCTGAATGGACCGAACGCACGTCATTTTGTCCATACCTGAGATTGTGGAAGAATGAAATGCACCAGAGTTGAGTGAGATGCAATCCTACGCCCACGTGTGTCATTATAGTTTCGGGTGGTGCAATGTATTTACCAGGGTACGGGTCTTCTCCATATGTCACGATTTCAGTTAAAAGGATGCCGAAAGACCAGACGTCGCTCTTGCTCGTGTAAGCCTTGTTGTCAAAAATCTCAGGGGCCATCCATTTCACGGGGACCTTTATTTCTGCAGATAGATGAGAACTGTCACATGCACTTTGTGCATGTCATATGCGTCTTGCATGTTTGCTTGAACATATCAAAGAGACTGTCTCACCTGATGAAATTCTGTGGCTTCCAGTGAGATTAATTTCAGCGAGTCCAAAATCGGCTATTTTGCAGCATTGCATGTCGGTAAGCAGAATGTTCTCGGCTCTCAAATCACGGTGAACTATTTTATTCTCAATGTACATCATTCCTTCTGTAATCTACAAAAACAAGAAAGAAAGAAATCCGGTAGGAGATTGTTAAGCAAAAGGCGTAACTACTAGAGTGGAGTATGTTCTATTTTTAGGCATTTCTGCCTCAGTGCTCATCAATACAGCACATTTCCATCCGGAGATTCATTTAATTTTATGGCCAAAATCTGAATACTGCAAAAACCTGCACCCGCTTCGGATGTTATCACTCGATTGAATGGGCCGTTATCAGTCGTTATCAGCCCATTCATATCGGCCAGAGGGGCACCTACTGGTAGGCTTAGAAGGCTGTTATCATCCATAGGACTACTGGGCATGCGCACATCAATCGAACGTT
>JAUMHQ010000078.1:1164489-1178140 GCA_032361165.1 Enteromius paludinosus
TACACTGAAGACTAATCACTAGACAAGACACAGCTGGGGAAGCACAGGTGGAAGGGAATTAACTCATAATTACATAAAACGGGAAAGACCATAAATGGGTAAACAGGAAGGAAGACAGGAAGACCTAAACACAGCGATAAATGAAACTAAACTAAGAATACAAAAACACAGACTATAAACAGAACTAAACAGACATAAAATGTGCCAATAATGTTTAGATATAATTAATTAAATGAATATACAAATGAGGAGATGGCTTTTGTCCTTAACTATTAATCAAATGATTAGAGAAAAAGACATTAGTGTTATTCATACCGACATGCCACAGGATATTCCAATGAACAGGACTCGCTTCTTTTCTGCACAAACCTGTTAGTGGGGGAAAAAAACAGGAAATGGAAAAAAAAAATGTTTTATATCTATCATGCTGATTGTTTTTCAGATAGTTTTTTTGTTAAAGAAAACATAATCATTTATATCTTTACTCAAATATGTACATCTCTAAAGGCCTCATTTAGTTTTCTAATTAATTAGACTTGATTTTTAAATGATAAAATGCGTAAAAATCCCACAGACTTATAATTAAGGAGGGACCTGAGGATATGGGGAGGGCAATTTTGACTTGGGCCTGTAAGCAGCACCCACGCAAGTGTAAAGCCAAATCATTTCAAACACTTTAGTAATCACATAGCAACAATCTGGCAACCGCCCAGAGCTCTCTGGCACTGCGGAGCACAGGTGCCGCTCACACGTTCTTCTGAAAATGTCAAAGAATAGCCTGTTGTCTCTGCTTAGGTTGGTGAAACTGATTTATTAAAGCCGCATAGTTTGTTTTCACTCTTTGCTCTTGCGCTCACCTTGTCCAGCGTGCGAGCTCCCAGCGCCGGGTCGTCCTCAGGAGCCTCCTGTGATGTCAGCAGGGCCCTTTAAAAACAGAGTCCTGAAATACTGCAGTGTCTCATCTTATGCATGCATCAAACAGACAGACTGTTTATTCACCTGTCACCTCCAGCTATGAGGTACGAACAGATCTGCTTCTGCTTTTGGCCATTCAACATCTCATTAAAGGATGTCTGAGGTACGAAATACGAAATGACATAAAAACTGTATGATGAAGAAATGCAACTGTCATACAGAACACAGTGGAGAAAATGTCAGATACTGTAGGTAAATATACAGAGGTTTCTAATTTAATTTATTTATTTTTTATAAATCTTTCTTAAATTGTATACCACCAAAAGAAATGCAATACGGCCTGATGTTCCACAGCCACTTAATACAATCAAGCTCTCCTCTGGGTCCTGCAGAGACAAAACAATTATCATCAGGCTTTTTGACATTTTAGATTTTTTTTAGAGGTATTCTTATTATGAAAAATGTATTGGAATAACATGCATTACTTTAAATTATTGTTAAAACAAAAAAGGTTTAGTCATTTAAAATAATATTTGTACATTTATAAAAAAATAATAAATATTTTTTTTATTTTAAATATTTATTTATTTCCTTATATTTGATTTAATTTTATTTAATATATAAATATAACTTATTTTTATTAAATACATACATGCGTTTGTATTTATATATACATAATAAATATACATAGTATGCACAAATATATTACGTAAAAAAAACATTTGACAGCACTAAATCTAAACTATTATTATTAAAATAAAGGACTTCTTGTTGATATTACTCACCCTCAGCATCATTTCTACCCTCTTTGCAACATCCACCATTGTTTGGATGACCGGTGAACTATATAGTCTCTATAAACAAATTGCACACGTCATTAGCACAGAAGACTCTTGTTAGGAGCATAATGACAGTTAATAGTTACACATCTTGTTTAAAACCAATAGGCCAAACCTGATAAAATGCATCATGATTTATTTTCTTCTCAAAAATCTCGGCGTCGCATCTCCTCAGTATTTGCACCATCTGTTTACCGTTTGCTCTATCAATATCTCTGCTGATGGGGTTGCATTTCTCCGTGACGGGTAGAGAGAGCTCGTAACACGGCTGTCACGTTAGACAGAAAACCCAGCAGTTAAGATTAACAGCACCACTCAAGACCTCCTGTAATTACATTTTAGCTTGCAGGGGAAGAAGATTTGTTGCTCTATTACCGGCTACAGGACATTTGAAATGAAAGTGTGTTCAGTTTTCACTCACCTTCATGTGATCCATGTTCATCAGACTTGTGAACATGCAATGCACTGAGATCACTTGAGAGAGAAAAAGCCCTCGCTAAGCACAAAGTGAGCAGAGCAAAGTTCACCAAATGAACTCTGACCTGCCAGCTGAAAAAAAAACATAGATGAATGTGACACATGGTAGAATATTTGGCTAATATTATAACTATATATGCCAGGACATATGGATCAGTTGTTAAAGCAGTGTTCTACTCTGTTACAGTGTTTATTATAATTATATTCTACTCTATTCTGCTCCATAACGGCATAAATCAGTATTCTATGTTACATTATATATTCTATCAGTATTGAGTTCTGATCAAAGCAGTATTCTATTCTATGGTATAATCTGTAGTCAAAGCGGTATTTCATTCTGTTCTATTTTGATTCTCCTCTTTTCTGTTCTGTTGTGATCTATAGCAGTTGTGGTATACAAGTATTCTGTTATGATCATTTGTCAAAACCATATTCTAATCTATTTTATTATGGTATTTGAGTATTGTCTTATGATCAGTAGTCAAATCAGTGTTCTATTCTATTCTATTCTAGTCTCCATATAAGCGTTCTATTGCTAATATGATCAGGTTTTGTTCTATTCTGCTCTATTCTTTTCTGTTAGATCAGTATTCTGTTGTGGTATAATAAGTAGCAAAAACAGTATTCGATTCTATTCAATTCTGTCATGTCAGTATTCTATTATGTATGATCAGCAGTCAAAGCAATATTCTATTCTAGTCTACTCTACTCTACTCTGGTATATCAGTATTCCATGAACAGTGGCAAAAGTAGTATTCTATTCTATTCTGTTTTGTACGGTTCTGTTGAACCATTTATGGAATATTAGTATTCAATTATGATATGATTAGTAAAGTCAAAGCAGAATTCTGTTGTGTTCTATTCTATTCTGATAAATTGAGTGTATTAGCATTATTACTGTTTGTTTATTTTTCTCATAGACATCTGTTATTATTTAATTATTTTATTCATGTATTATTATATTTTTATTCGACATCTCAAAATTCTATTTATATTTGATTTGATCAGACTTAGGTCACAAGTTTGGAATGGGTTCGCAAATCAGATCGGCACTTTGGAGAGCATATTGTAAATCTTTTCTATGATTTCTTTTTTTTTTTTTTTCTTCATTAAACCGTACAAAACATTAAACCATTATGGCTGTACAGTCATAAACCATAACAATGAGAAAGATAATAAATACCATGCGAAACCATGGTTTATTTTTAAGTAAAACCATGATTAATTTTTGTAAGGATGTGTTGACAGGTTAATAAATGTACGCCTAAAGAGAACACATAGACTGCAGTTGTAGTTGTTGTTGTTGTTGTTTTAGGATGAACAGTTTTAGATAGGCTTAGTTTTCATATACAGTACTTGATCAACTCTGAATAAAGAAAAGAGAGATTTAGAGACAGATATTTGTTTATGTACCTGAAATGTAGCTAGCAGAAAACAGGAGTTAAATTAATTAATAAAAACAGAATATATATATATATATATATATATATAATATTGCTCTTCTGAGTATTTAAATAAATCAAGAAAGTACCTTAAATGCTGCTGTAATGATGTTATGCTTAATCTGATTATTAATATTTCAACATTTTAGCTTCTTTTAGAGTGTATTTTGAAATTACATTTATTATTAATGTAATATTATTATCCCAGTATTCCTTTAATTAGATACCAATTTCTGTTCTGTTCTCTCGAATTGCATTTTATTCTCATTTCTTATCTAATACGAAACTCTAAAGTATTTTGAATTAGTTATTGTCGCAGTAGGCTATTACTTAAGGTAAAGACTATATTATTTCATTGATATGATGTGATTCCTTTCGTTCCATTCTTCCCACAGATCTGTGCCGTTCTGTTCTGTGTCTATTATGATGTTTTAAGTGGACTATCGATGTGCAAGTTTGAATGGCGTCATAAATATAGTCCAACGGGGTGTTTTTGGAGAGGTGGCGGCTGTACCGCATTCATGCCGGGCGGGTTCGTGCGTCACGCGGCTACAGAAGGTGAATGAGTGACTGCTGAGAATCAATCAGTAACTGGCCACCTGTGGGTCATGTGCCTGCGATGCAGCGCCGCTGATTTATTGGTATTCTTAAAGCGTCTTACACGAGCGCATGAAGTGAGGAAGGCGAGCGCGAGCTTTGCGATGGACGCCACGCGCTTACGCGTTACATTAGACGCGTCGCGAGCGGATGTAACCAGTGGCGAGGCTGGGGTTGCGTTCTTGTATCAATGAAAGGACGTCAAAAGAGTGATTTCCCTCTCAAATCATCGCGTTTCTGCGGATTCGGATGGAAAGAGATTGAGGCGCATTGGACTCCAGACTGAGAGGGTGCTGATGATGATGCTGGCTTAGATTGTTTATCATCTTCGTAATCACAATGTACAAGTGTTGCAAACAAATGCGCTACTGATAACCATGTCATAGCTGGAGGAATGTTTAGCTCAGGTTACTTTTGCGTGGAAATCGGCGTCGCTCATCTGGATTAACTTATCAAGAAGATATGATTCACCTAGTCACTTTTATGAGCCTTGTTCTGTCTCTGTTTGGATGCCACATCTGCTTTGCAGGGGCGAGTAAGTCAACTTCTTTTGTCATACAGTTTGACTCATAATAAAGATAATGCAGCGTGTATACTTGTTGGTCACCATGACTACAGTCAAGCATAAGAGAAGGCTCTGTTATGTAACGCTTTCAGTGTTTTTAATATAAGCTGGAGCCAGCGCAGGAAGACATTAAGGAAATTGCTTTTACTCTGGTAGTCGTTGTCTTTGATTTAATGGCCCAATAGATAGTGCTGAGGGAATGACCTGAGCCAGAACATGTCAAATCATGACATTCAAGTGCCAGTGCATTAGGTAAACATGATGGAATATATGTACAAAAGCTCTCAAACTGCTGCTTTCTTGTATTGCACGTGATTTCATTATGTTCCTCTGTTATTTTTGCTACTTTACACTAATACACAACAGTCATGTATGGAATGTCTGGGCATTTTGCTCACCCTTCAATGCACTCAGAGTCATTTAAACTACTGCCAAACCTGTAATTACATCAAACTCCACGGTTAATTGAAAGACTGGCGTCTCTCTCAGTGCACTTATTCTTAATTAGCCAGTTTTACCAGAAACCATGTTCAATGATGGATGTTCGTCTAGCATTGACCTTGGCTCGTAACATCGAGATGAATTTCCCTTTTGTTGGCAAATAGCAAGATGAAAAGGATGAGTGCGGTTACTCATCCCTCTGACGCAATGTTTGCATTCCTGCTGAGCTCTGTGAACATGTGTGATCCTAAAATGCAGGCACGATTGCCCTGCCAGGCCAAAATTTGTGCTTTTATTGGGGACTACATTGTTTACAAGGGGGTGTTTGGCTATGAAACGGACACATAGACTGGGTTTAGTGTACTGCTATTACAGCAGGGCTCTAGTATCACAAGTTTTTTTTTTTTCTATTAATATGTACACATTAACAGTATGCACTTTGTTAAACCCTGTCTTTTTTCTTTCAAATGTGCTAATGTGCATATTGACAGAAACTGTATTCAGTAAATGGGAATTATCATCGAATTTATCAGCACTTACAGTATCAGCAAATCATTTTGCTACTGCATGCAGTATTAACAAAGAGGAGGATGGTGTAGACTGTTTTGTGCATCTAGGTCTGTCATCTTAATCATGGAATTGTATATACTCCTTGAAGTAATTTATTCTAATATATGCATGAGTTCTGGTTAGAAAGCATACTTAAGAAAATAAAGATTTCGGTGCAACTGAACCAACTTCAAGCATGTATATAGTAGACATTTATGCTTGAACCTGGTCCAGCTGCACCGAAATCTTTTTTTTCTAATGCTTTCTATTTCAACCCTTTTATTGCTATTGAGTTTATTCAGTCTTAAGTAATATTTTTGACTTGGAAAAATTGCTTAAACACAAATACACATACATGCATACAAAAACAATCATAATTTACACTTAGATGAATATTTTATTTACATATCCATTTCGTATTTTGTGTATTTACTTTTGTGCATTTATTTTTAGTGTGTTTTTTTGTGTTTCACAATACAAATTGCAGTTATATTGTAGCAAGAGAATATTTATCATCATCATATCATATTGTTTACAATGTCTTAAAATTCCTACTGAACAGATTACTCAAAAAAACGTAGTTAAAAGTGCCTTTATGCATTTAAATTTATCCCTACTAGACTGTTTTGAAGAATCGTTTTTAATGTGGAATATGCTGTTGGGTGTTAGTTCAAAACCAGAAGTCCTTCTTTTCTGTCTAACAGATTTTTCACGCTTGCGCATAAAGTCAGAGATTTGGCAAAGAAGAGTTTACCACTAATTTTGTCCAACTCAGGAGTCATGCTGATCCCATTAAAGAAAAGAATTAAAAGTAGAATTCATTTGCATAATGTCCCAGCAGAGTGAATCAGCTAAATACAGAAGTGCTGCATATTTATGAGCTGCATTATTGTTGTTCATTGAGCCGATGTCAGGTTGGCCTTCGGATGTCTTGTGGAAACGGAGACTAAAAAACAAACAAGCTAGTAAACATCACTCTTTTGCATGCAACAGCAGCATGGTTTAATGTTTTCAAACATGATGTTGATGGAGCCTGAATGTTTTATCGAATAGTTCAGTTTTAATTTCAGTTGTATATGTTCGAGTGCGTCGGGGGGTTGTGCTAATAAATGATTCATGCTGGTGATTTGTGCTTCACAGACCGCCCTGCTGCTCCTGTCAATGTCTCTGTTACTCACCTGCGGGCGGATTCGGCCACCGTGTCCTGGAATATTCCGGAGGGAGAGACCGTAATTGGCTTTGCCATCTCACAGCAGGTCAAACAAAGTTATTACAACGAGATACAGCCCTGTGGGCCGTTATAATAATTGCAGAAGTCTGACATTTAATATCTGCAATAAATTAATCTCTGATGAATTATCATGTGCTTAGACTTAAACGTGTGTGTGTGCGGGTTTATGAGGACACAAATGTGTATAATGACATGGGTATGACATAGGTATTACAATATGAAGGTGAGTCCCCGTAATTCAAAAGGCTTAAAAAACATACTAAATGTTGTTGTTTTTTATTTTTAAATCTAACAATGCACACAGTTACAGTTTCCTGTAAGGGGTAGGTTTAGGTGTAGGGTCAGTGTAGGACAATACCACATACAGTCTGTACAGTGGAAACACCATTACACCTATGGAGAGACCCCATAAATCACAAAAACCAACATCTGTGTGTGTGTGTCTTTTAGCGTCAGGACGGGCTGATGCAGCGTTTCATTCGTGAGGTGAACACGACGAGTCATGCTTGTATACTTTGGGATTTGGATGAAGACACGGACTATATTATCCAGGTCCAGTCCGTTGGACTCTATGGAGAGAGTCTGGCCAGCAAAAAGATTCACTTCAGGACGCTTAAAAAGTCTGAGCATTTTCAGTCCACCATGATGGATCAAGGTAAACTTAGCATTTGTACAATGTCATATATTTCATGTCTTTGTTGTGAAATGATGTGGAAGCATGTTTCTGGGAAGAAGAAGAAGAAAAAGACACAACAAAAATCGTGGTTATTATTTTATCTCACAATTCAGATTTTTCAAGATTAGAATTTAAAGATTTAAATGTAGTATTCGGACTTTTTTTCTTGCAATTTCAGGTTTTCGTGTCACCATTCTAAAATTCGATTTATTTGGCACAGTTTGAATTTATATCTCCCTGAATTCTAAGTTTAAATTCATTTTCTTCTGCCGTGAAAAAAAGTGAAAAAAAATCCAAGTTTACATATATTTTCACTGAATTTATCTCACAGTTATGACATTTTTCCTCATGAATTCTGAGTTTACATCTCCAAAATCTGCTTTTCTGGCATGGGATTTAAAAATGTTGTTTATTTTAATCTCAAATAAACAGGCTTCCGTACTTTAAAAGAGCCTATTAAGCAGTTCAACCAGTAAAAACTCATAAAAGTTAATGGCTCAGCAAACCCAAGCTCAGCAGAAATATGCATAGCATGTAATGTAAATCAATAATTAGTCTGCTGATGCATTTTCTAATAAACAGGAAGTTTTTGGCCACTTTTGCATTTGAGAAAGTTGATTATTTTGAGAATGAACACAAAGCTAACAGACACACTAGAATCCACAAAACATTTCATTAGTATGTTAATAATTTTCTTCAGTCCTCTAACGCATGTTGTTGTCTTGTTTAACTGATCAGATGACCCTGCGGTTGAGGGTTTAGACCTTTCCAGACACCTTCAGACTGGAGAGATACTGATCATTATGACTGTACTGCTGATGTGGGCAGGTAAAGGACGTTGTGTTGGATTCAGTTACACATAATTATCATTGTAAAGAGATTGATTAACAAAAGAAACATTTTGACTTGTCCTTCCTCCAGTAAAGCCTGACATGTGGTATAATAGTCAGAAAAAAATCTATTTTTGAAATATACTTAAATAGAGTCTCATATTCCATGCGTCAGGCTATTATGGCATGCGAACCATAATCTGAAGGAGGATGCTTTTTACAATTTTGTGCACTAAAAAATGGATTCACCGTCAATCAGCTGACAGAAGGCATGCATGAGAGAGGTTTCTCTACAAACTGTTGATCCTGTTGATAATTACGAATATGATACAGCAGTTTTCATTTTCTAGAGCTGTAAGACTATTTAAAACATCTCTGATTTGCATTGAAATATTTGCACATAATTTACTTTGCTGTTTCTATGGTTGGTGACCTTCAGAAAACTTTTTCCTTTCAAACTCAATTAGGACGTCCAGATGGTAGATAGTGTGTTGTTTTAATGAAACGTATCAGATGCACATCTCGTAATCAGGCTGATCTCTGTCTCGCTGCAGCTGTGATTGTGCTCTTCTGTAAGCAGTATGATATCATCAAAGACAACGACTCCAACAACCACAGTAAAGAGAAGAGCAAGCCTCTGTCTGGACAGAGCACTCCAGAGTATCATAACGGAGGCCTGCTGGGCAGCAAGGTGAGACCTTCGCCACCGATCACGCATGAGCACGCTTTTAATGCATTCAGCAAATATTTATCAAATAAAATTGTTTGCATTTTGGCCTAGGATTATGAAAATATGTCATTACTGTTAGTAGCCTGATCAAATGATAATGTTAAACCACACTTTATATTACTTTTGGTTAAAATTGTCACTTTGGTAATGTAAGGTCAAATAAAAAAAAAGTCTATGAATCCTGGATTTGCATTTTCATTCTCCAGAATACACAATCTAAAATATTTAATTTTGTGCTTTGTTAGTGTACTAGTGGTCTGCATATTACATATTACATTGTGGCATAAATTATTGTATACCGCATCATTTCAAATGACATATTACTTTATTTACATTTTATTTACATTTTAGTTCAATTGAACTAATATTGTCAACTATTATAAAGAAATGGATCTTTATTGCAAAATATTACTGAAAATTGTTTTATGATTTTTTTCATTGTTAGTTCATGTTAACTAATGGAACGACCCAAAATTGCTTTTGGAGCCAATATTCATTATTATTAGCTCATTAACTAATGTTAACAAATGAAACCTTATCTTGTAGTGTTAGGAAAAAATGTTTAATAGTATTTTTGTTATTGGTCCATGCACGTTAACAAATGTAGTTAACTGAAATAACACATTATTGCTGATTACTGAAGAATATTACAACTGGTTATACTTTAGTACAGGTACTGTACTTAGTTTACTTACCCAAGAAAGTACTGGGTAGTATAAGGTAACTACATGGTTAAGGTTAAGTTTAGGGGTAGGTTGCAGCTAGTTAGGTATTATAATTGCTATAGTACCATGTTAACTAATGTAGTTACTGGTTTGTAAATTGTTACCCAAAGTTCCTTTAGAGGCATTTTTATTTTTAGCTCATGTTAACTAATATTGTTTGACGGACGGACGTGACGTGTGGCCAGGTATGGTTTCCCATACTAGGAATTTGTGCTCTGCGTTTTAACCCATCCAAGTGAGAAGTGAACAACTACACACACACACACACACGTTGGTTTTTGTGATTTATGGGGACTCTCCATAGGTGTAATGGTTTTTATACCGTACAAACTGGATGTGGTATTGCCCTACACCTACACCTACCCTACACCAAAACCTACCCCTTACAGGAAACTAGGTGCATTTTTAAATTTTCAAAAAAACACCATTTAGTACGTTTTGTAAGCCGTTTGAATTACGGGGACACTGAAAATGTCTTCATAAAACACCTACATATTGTAATACCTATGTCATACCCATATCATTATACAAATGTGTGTCCTCATAAACCACATAAACCCGCCCATACTTGCATTTGTGGTTTACGGGGACTCTCCATAGGTGTAATGGTGTTTCTACTGTACTGTATGTGGTGTTGTCCTACACTGACCCTACACCTAAACCTACCCCTTACTTGAATTTCATGAAAAACAAAAAAGCCTTTTGGCTTTACGGGACACAGGAAGTGTCCTCATAAACCATGTTTACGTTGTAGTACCCATGTCATTTTACACATTTGTGTCCTCGTAAACCACAAATCCCAACACACACACCCGGAGCAGTTGGGGCAACGGTGCCTTGCTCAAGGGTCACCTCGGTCATGGTATTGAACATGGAGAGAGCTCTGGTTATTCACCTGCCGGACCTGGGACTCGAACCCGCAACTTTTGGGTTACAGGTCCAATTCTCCATCCATTAGGCCTGGACTGCCCCATCTTGTCAACTAATGTTAATAAATGGGGCTGTCGATTCATGATAACCAATGAAGAAATGCCTCAGAATTGTAACAGTTTTCTCAACAGGTGTGGCTTATTTACCGATTTCAATCTAATCTCTGTTTGAACTCTTTTGTAGTTTCAAAGGACATCATCCTCTGTCAGCATCATCAAGGTTTAACCACAGCATCATCACAGATCAGCAGATATCAGCTTACCTTCTGATATTCAAGCGTTAAAGGCAATAGTAACGTGAACCTCTAAGCTCCTTCAGCCTCATCAGGAATTGTAAGGTAGTATACGGGTATTCAGTAGTACAGTATACTCCAATAAACAACAATGTCCTGGACGAAGAACATACTGTACCACTTTAACTAACACATCAACTATAATCACAGGAGGAGCGATCTCGGTGCTATGGATATGATTGTGAAAACACTGGCAGCCGGGTACAGATGATTGATGATGATGATGATGACAATAAATTCATCGTCAGCCACAGAAGTGGCCTTATATTATGCATTATTAATTTCTAACACAGTGAACAGTATATCAATGGCTTGTTTTATGTTTTTATTATTCAGTATTAACACTGTTATTAAATGTTTCACACCCTTGTAGAGTTGATTGTTGACAGTGAGGTTTACATCGGATCCAGTGCAGGAGTGTCCCAAGTTCATAAGAAATGGTTTCGTGTGGCATTTCTGTGCACCGACTAGTTCAAGTTTCTACTTTGAGTTTGTAAACGAGTTAGTAAGTTAGTAAAATATCTACCCCGTTATTGTAATGTGTGTAGTTCAGAAAATAATACTTACTTTTAATTGTTATACATTTTTCTTGATTCTCTAAGCAAGACGTTTTGATTACATTATATAGAGTACATTAGCTACACTTAGCTGTAGTTTTGGGCAATAGAGAAAGAATGTAGTTCCAAATCTGTATTTCATTGCAAAAGTTAGTAGCAAAGTTTGTTAATATTCTTGTTCTTAATCCAAACTTTCCAATAAATGGAAAATGAAAAATGAAGTGTTTTGTCTGTCTGGTTATTTATTTATTTGCTTATTTTACTTATTTGTCTTTTTTGCAGAGGCAAACTTATAATGTTACACAGTTTATAATATTATGATCCATGAGTGAATTTCTTTATTTAGTATTTAAGTGTTTAAGAAATAATACTGTAATATATATACACATATATATAGAGAGAGAGATTAGATTCAACTTTACTGTCATTACACATGTACAAGTACAAGGCAACAAAATGCAGTTTAGGTCTAACCAGTGCAATAAGTGCATGTTTTGATATAACAAAGTTTCGGGAGGAGCGTTGGCCGAATTAATCGCAGCTGCCTTGCATCATCTAATCAATCTCCTTATTACGGTCACCCAATCACCATCCTTCTAACCCACTATAAATTAACCCGTTTTCCCCTCTTCCGCATCTCGCTTTTGTGCAAACCCTCCCCCTCCCCTTCTCCTCCTCTCAGCTCCATCCACTCCTCCGGGGGGAGTTCGAGCCGGGCGCCTGCCGTTCTCCCGGCTCGCTCCCCGGCAGCACGCCAACTTTCCTTTACATCCTTACTTCTAATAATGAGAAAGCGCGAACTCGTGAAGCAGGGAGTGCAGGATAAAGGTATAAGTTATAAGTGCGCTAATGGATAATATAATATTTACAGATGGATGTACAGTAATATGAACATAATATAGTTTGCATTAACTATTATCAGGAATTACAAGTAAATCAACATAATGTACATGTTGCTAGTAATCATGGATATGCAATAGATTTGAACATTATTAACAGGCTTTTTTTTTGTTAGAAATGTGCACATGTAATGTGCAACGAATATGTACATTTATAAGTGGGTATATACAGTGTAGTGCTCATGATTATGTGCAATTAAATAGTGCAATGGTTATGGAGAGGGTGTATGGGGCAAAGTCGAAAAAAACTGTTCCTCAGTCTGCTGTGTGTGTGTGTGCATATATCATTTATTTATTTATAATATATATGTATATATATATATATTATGATTTCTGTTCTTTTTAATTGTTTATTACATCGTGGACTATTATTTTTTATTTTTATTTTCAATAATTGAGTTTAATTATTTTAAAGAGGCTGAATTTTATTTTACTATATAATATTACATTACGTTACACATTCTATTCTATTCTATTCTATTCTATTCTATTCTATTCTATTCTATTACATATAGAACCAGGGCCATACTTTAATTAGGACATTTAAGTAATTTTTATAAACATGCCTTAAAAAAAGGCATTACTGCATCTTGAGACAAAACATAAGATCAGTCTTTCAGTTGAAGTTGATTTAGTTTAGGACTACGCTTAAGCCTTGTCTTTGAAACCGGGGGAATCATGCATTATTAAATGCTCCATTATTATAATTTTTTTCTGTTCAATAATTGAGTTTAATTATTTTGAAGAGGCTGAATTTTATTTTATTATATAATATTACGTTACTATTATATTATATTATATTATGGGTCATAAAGCCAGGGCCATAGTTCAATTAGGACATTTAAGTAATTTTTATGAACATGCCTTAAAAAAGGCATTACTTAAAGGGATAGTTCACCCAAAAATGAAAATGTGATGTTTATTTGCTTACCCCCAGGGCATCCAAGATGTAGGTG
>JAUMHQ010000078.1:1193523-1208099 GCA_032361165.1 Enteromius paludinosus
GCCATTTTAATATAGATTAATCTAGATTAATTTCAAAATTAATCTAGATTAAAAAAATTAATCTATGCCCACCCCTAATAATAATAATAATAATAATGAGCACTAATGGTCATCAAAGTTTTTCCCATAAATAATGAATATATATAAAATAAAATACATTAGTGTTTCTATGACTTTCCAAGAGAGTAAAAAATGTAAAGAGATTGATTTATGATGGTCAGAAGAGAAAAATATGATATCAAGGTAATACCTTTTAAAAATTAAACTACAAAAAAGTTGCTAGATTACATAATATAACTAATTGCATCATATCAGTCTGCGCAAAGGGTCCATTCTTCTTTTCATTATCCAAAGTAAGTTACATTATTAAACTTCTCCTGGAGCCGTATTCAAGGTGATACATAGTGAAAGCTCATGAATCACTGCTTTTGGTGTTTAAACCCAATTACCAGTCCTGATCTCTAACCTCTAAGCTATGAGACTCCCAATAATCTCACTACCTTCAAAGGCCTGGATTCTGATTTAATGTTCCTCACCTGATACCTCCAGGAAAACCAACTCTCAGGGAAGCCATGACACATGAGAACAGGCGGTCCGTCTCCCATGTCCACATAGTGGATCCTCACGCCAGGCTGAAAAACAGAGGAACACATTTTTTACGACCCTTGCTAGAAATAAACACACTGCGAGTGAACTTTGGCACAATTAAAACAGTGATAAGCATTCCATATTACCTTAATATTGACATATCCATGAGAGACATTTTCAGGATCACAAGACGGTGGCGGGAGATCACTGGTGACCTGTCAAGTTAACCATTAAAACCATTAGAGGATGAAAGGTCAGTAAATTATAAGATGAAATGTTAAACAGTATTTTTGATTTATCGTTTTTTTTTGATACATATATAATAAGAGAACCTGCTGTTAATAAGTTAACTGGTTTCTACTGTAGCATTTTTTTTAATGTATCAATGGAATTATGAGGTTTAGGGTTGCTCACCTCTACTCCCGTAAGCTTCTGGATTTCCTTAAGTGCCTCAGAGATGTCCTTGACTTGAACAGCCGTCATTCCCAAACCTTCAGCTGCCTTAATGCTTTCTTCATCCACATCCAGCCAGACTGCCTTAAATAAGAGCATTCGGTTACATCCTTAACCAGCAGCTTTTGAATTAACTTTTTCAAAATTAGAGAGCTTCTGAAATTATTTACAACTCTTACTTCTTGTGGTTTAAGCGCAAGTTTCTCGAGGGCACTGGTAAAGATTTCTGGCTCCGGGATTCTGACACCGGCATAGCAAGATCTCACAACCAGGTTGAAATGGCTTCCTAATACAGAAAGAATCCTAGCGACACCGTCTCTCTGATCAGTGTCATCCACCCAGACATTGGCCAGGACACAGGTAGAGATGCCTCAAAGAAGAAATTCACACAAAAATTAACATTTGTTTAGAATTTAGTCACCATCAGACCCTCCCAGTTCCCAGAAATGAGTTTGTTTCTTTACCGAAAAAATAAAATTGGATAAATTATATCATTGCAGCATTGCATCACTTGCTCACCAGTGGATCTTCTGCAGTGAATGGGTCCCATTAGAATGAGAGTCCAAACACCAATAATCCACAAGCAATCCAAACCAAACGAATAAATGAACAATTCAAAAACATAAAAGGTTTATTCAAAACCTTGCCATACAAAAGCAACACACCATGAGAACGGAGGACAGCTACAGCATCAAGAACCGGCTTGTTGAATTCTGCCTGCCCAATGTCACTGAAAAGCTTCTGAGCTGAGAATTGTGCCGGTAAAACAAGTCCCTGATCGGCTGCAAACTTCTGACACTCAGCTTCAAACTCAGGAATCATCTGAAATGTGAAACCAGTTATGCAAAAGTATTTTTTTGCTGTACTAAACCAAACCGCATTCCTGCTTGCTGGTATGTCTTTTCATATGCATGAACACGTTTTATAAATGAATGAAAATAACCTGAGTTAGGGTGACTTTTCCTTTCTCCAAGCGATACAGTGCATTCTCACTGCCAAGTTTCGCAATTACATCATTTATAAAACCCCTAGAGCAAAACAGCATTGTTAATGAAATATAATATTACATGAAAGAGAAGAGCATACAAATCATATATCAAAAGGTGCAATACGGCATTCAGAGTAACAATATTATTATTTGATAATAATGAATGATTTGAATATTCCAATCACTTTTTGCTCACATTTCTTAATTGCCATTTTGACAATATCTGCCAGCTTGCGTATTTTATTTTACATCTTTAATGTATTTGCCCTGGTTTGGTCCATGGGAAATGTATCTAACATTAGCATTATATTTATATTATTTTGTCATCATTAATATTTTATTTTAGTGCGATAATAATAGCTCTTAACAACCTTGATTTACATTATATCACATTATGTTGACAGTTAACGTTTTGGGCGGGTTTTTGTGAACTCTTGGGCTCGTCCACCCTATCTGGGTGTAACAGAGAATTTACATTAACTTACCCTGAATGACCAAACTTCCACATCAGCTAATATTTCATGCAATTAAACTATTTCAAACCGTGAACTCGATTAAAAGTGGGTTTTTTTTTTGGCATTTCAGTGAATGACATGAACTACTAGTAAGTTACTCACATACCTCGAAATACCAGTAGTTTCCTCAAACGTCTGAAATGTCTGGGCAAGATGGGGTTTAACAACACCACCCCACAAACTAAACAGCACTGCCTTCTTCATTGGAAACAAGTTTTATTTTCTTTTATTCAAAAACTAACAAGCCCCTGGGCAAAAAGAAAACACAGGGCAGAAAACATTACACGGCTTGTTACCGCTTGCCAGTTCTGTCAGGACAAAACACACAAAGTCACAAAGTCCATTGCGCAATGCTATCATAAAGTCGAATTCGGTGAACGTTTATGTTTACCTGATAAGCAGTTTCTGATTTCTGGAAGCAAGAAGATCGCAGTACCACAGTTACCTCAGTACTATTAACAACTAGTAACGTTAAACTAATGCTGGCACTGGCACAGTTTTTAAACCCAGCCCGCAACTGATAACTGACTTTGGCGTAAATACTACTACGGCAGAGGAATAGCTAATGAATATTCAACGAGTTATAGTTACGTTCACCAAATACTCGTTCCTGATTGGGTGAAAGGCAGACGACGATTAAAGGGTGCGATGGGCAGTTGGCGAGTTTACAAAGCAAGCGTGTCTCGTGTTGCCAAGCAATGTCAAGAGTATCTATTTAATATTCATAAGCCAAGCCTTCGCCATAGTAGTTTAAAGAACTCAAAAGTCCAGCGCACATTGTATTCAACGTTTGTAAATACTAATTTTAACATGCAATATGTCATAGTAAATATAAATGATTATTTAATAATATGTTAAATAAATATTCAACAAAATATAAAATATTTATAAATGACAAAATACGTGTAATATAATGCAGTAATAAAGTCAATAATTAAATGCACCAATATATTTAAAGAAAACCCTTTATAGAAAATTGTCATAGTTGTTTCATAATATGCATTTTCACAAAACAGAGTTTTGAAAATCAACATCATAATCAAAACAAAACATAAATTTTTTTTTATTTGCATTCATTCATTTAGCAGACTTTGTTTTTTTTTATCGAAATTGACTTACAATTGGGAAATACATCCAGGGATTCATCTAAAAGAGGCAAACAGACACCATCCAGGAACGATGAATAAAAAAAATTTTCTGAAAAGTGATTTTGTGCCTCTCTGTGACGGTACCACGAGGTGTCACTCACTTGTGTACATTGTGAGGGATGTAGAATCATAATAGTGAGTGGAAGTAGGTGGATGCTGAGCCTGTGGCTGTTCTTTACAAGCATCAGAATTTGACGCAACGTTGAGCCAATGAAGGGAGAAAGAGAGAGGTGAAACATTGAGCTTGTTGAAGACCAGACATGCCACAGCATTCTGAATCATGAGTAGAGGTTTGATTGTGCATGAATGAAACCCATCCAGAGGAGCACTGCAATAGTCCAGCCTAGAAATGACAAGGGCCTGGACAAGAAGTAGTGCACATGTTCGAAAGAGTGTGATCTTTCTGATGTTGTGTAATGCAACCTGCATGATCGAGCTGTTTTTGCAATGTAGACTTTGAAAGTCAGTTGTTTATCAAAGATTTCACCAATATGTCTGATGGGGTAATTGTGTGTGAACCTGGAAGTGATGTTCATGTCGAGATCAGCTGTTTAAAATGAGAGATGTGCTGTGCATCATCAGGAAAAGCCATGGGCCAGTGTGTTGAGACCCAGGGATGTAGTACACATTGTTGTGTTGCACACATAGAGAAGAGAAGGGGTCCAAGAACCGATAACTGAGGAACCCCGATGACCTGCTGATGTGTTTTGGATGTCTCCCCTTCCCAGGCCACCCTAGACCTACTTGTGAGATAGGATTCATATGATGAGAGGGTGGAGGATCTGATGTTTAACAGCTTTAAAAGTAGCAGATTGATCCAGCAGATATTATTATTGAAGTATAATAATAACAATTAAAAAAGCATAACAAGCTACAGTAAATTATATAATTTAATGTACTGATTAATTTTGCAGAATGTACAGATGACAATTATTATTTAATAACATGCATTTAGTAATGATTATTAAATATTAAATGAAAAAAAAATCAGTTTTTTATAAGGATTTAATACTAATATTATTTTTTTAAAATTATATAATAGATATAAATATATTATATGTAATGCATATATTATTTTCTGTAATAAATAATTCATTAATTGCACCGATTTATTTAGCTATATGCGATTGATTTAAATAAAAGTAGGCGGTGCTTTTCGCTGCCAGACAAATCCTGAAACAAAATGCGTCATGTAAATATGCATATTTATTAAAAGCTATTAAAATTTCGATTAGCCTATTATTGTATACTACCAAATTGAAGACTTATTTTACATTTTAAACCCCTCCCACTGATTCTCTATGGAGACGCACGGCATCATCATTGGCTCACAGTCCGTCAGAGCCGCTCTCTCAGTGAGTCTGATGCTGATCCAGGGCATCACAACCACTGCATGATCAGCACATACAGCAATCATGACAGGCCGTTTCACACGCTTCTAGACTTCTGCAGATGGACATGGAGCAAAATCATCTCAAATTACTTTTGCAGAATCTGCCGCTGTTCTTCCTTATTGCAGAACATGTTAAACCTGGTAAGTGCACAGTTTAATTAATGAAATTATATGGAAGTATTCCGTTCACTTGCGTGTTTCAGATCATATTTGTGAATGAAACACTTATGCTACAGTGTCATGCAAAGTATATTCAAAAAGTTTTAGACGAAGTATTATTGAGTTTTAGCTTATTCTCTTCATATAGGCTCTCAGTAGATCAGGTACTGGAAATGATTAAAAAATCTACGTGTATCATATATTAAATTCACTGACAATATTGAAGCTAAATATTCAGTGCTTACTCATATATAGTACAAAGAGGGATCTAAAAGTCTCAGACCACATTGAACTAAAAGCAATTTATTTGAAGCATTGATAAATCAAAATCTCAAAAAAAAAAAAAAAAAAAAAAAATTTGACCCCGCTCTGTTTCTGTGTGACTCCACTCAGCTCTCTGATAGGAAGTTTCCACCCTCTAAGAAAAACATCACAAATCACCGGACGGCTGGATTAATTAGAGCTGACTGCAGTGATTAAGGAACGAATAGTAATTACAGTGAGGAGGCGGCTGTGCTATTTTACCCAGCCATAACTCAGTTAGTGTGAGTGACCTCAGCTGTGACCTATTCAGTGCTGTGCATCTTCTGCAGTACATTTCCAAAACATTTATCAGACACGTTGCAATCAATTACAGTGCTGAATTAATCAGTTGTCACTATGGGGTGTGTATGGGGCAAGTCTGTATCTCTACAATCAGTATCTGTATTCATATCAAATCAGAAGTGAGTGGGGCTTGAACCGGAAGTATGTCAGATTTCATGAGAAACACTCTTTAAGTGTAATAGTTTCTGTTTAACAGCCATACCTTGTATTACTTTTTCAATTAGAATATAAATTTTTTTCAAAAATCTTAAACAAATTTAAACAAAAATGCATGGAAGTAACTCCAGCATCTTTTTCCCGTGGCAGAAACAAGCTTCTCTTATAGTTTTGACTATTTCTTTTTTTAATACTGAGAAATAATTTCATAATTGCAAGGGGAAAAGTCATCATTTTGAGATAAAAATTTAGGGTTGCATGAAAAAAATTCTTAGATTTTTATTTATAAATGAAATTGTTTTTTTATTATTAGTTATTTTTTTATTAAGTGTCAGTGCAATCAGCCACAACCTCAAATAAGAGGACTCTATATAAAAAATGCTTAACATAAAACATAGAAGTTACAAGAAAATAATTAGTGGCTGAAAACTAGTAAAACAGTTTCAGTATGTCTAATACAAATGCAAATCTGAGCAAATTATATTTTAAAAAATACATAAATTACAGACCGACTTCATGTGTCTGAAACTTATCAAACCGTAGAAGATGTGTATGATTTAGCATCCTTATTGTCACTGAAAGTTGCAATGACACAGTTGCATGATCAAGACCTGGCAGAAACTTTCTATATTCATATCTCTTGCAGCATTATCAGACGGTTGGATCCATGCACATGCAGAGGACAAACTCTTTAAAAAACTCTTCATCGGTTATAATAAGTGGTCCAGACCCGTGCGGAATATCAGCGACGTTGTTATTGTCAAATTTGGCCTCTCAATCGCCCAGCTTATTGATGTGGTAAGATGATATTTTGCCTTGAAAACATTACAACATTATTAAGAGTCCAGGTTATAACTAAGTGGGAAATAATGCAAATGAAATGCATCAATGCAATAAAACCATCATTCAATCAGAAAACTAATTTTAACATGATTTTTAGTGGTGCTTCGGCTTTAATTCCTTCTAAGTCTGTGGGACTTATTTATTTCTTACTCTGATATTCTACAGGATGAGAAGAATCAAATGATGACAACAAATGTTTGGCTGAAACAGGTGACTGCATTAATGAAGAGATTATACTGTGGTCACAGCTGAACTCGTAGTTCATGAACCCTTCAGATAAGGATACAGTGAAAACAGATGCAAGAATTATTATAAAAAGACTAAAGGCTAACTTCAGCAAACCTCAAGGCTTACATTCACCACATTTTACGGGTTCATTCCTAACTGTGTTATAAAGAGGGTTTTGTTCATATACTGTATCATTTGCCTGAATATAGACAACATTTTATACATTTTTCATTTGGCTATACCTGTATATGATTATTTGGCCAAATGTGACTTTTTGACCTCTGGCCTCTGCAGGAATGGAACGATTATAAACTGCGCTGGAATCCCTCTGAATTTGATAATGTGACGTCTATTAGAGTCCCATCAGAGATGATTTGGGTGCCTGACATTGTTTTATACAATAAGTAAGTATTGATGTAAAATGTTATATACAATAATATTTTGTCCTGGATGGACATTAAAGGTTATAATTAAACTAACATAGTGAATAATGGAAGAGAGAGGACGGTCCCAGTCCTAATGGCTCTATTAATATCTGCAGGCCATAGATCCAGTGCTCTGGTGTTTCTGTAACGTTAATATGTGAAATCAAGCAGACATGGCGTGAAATAAGATGTTAAGCACTGCTGTAGTTGATTAAAAAAAGGTGCATGTTTTAATCTCCTAATAAAATGTCAAATGACTGGTCTATTTTCAGAAACACCAGGTCTGTTTTTATCTAGGAGGCATATTTGATCTCGACAAATGAGAAATTGAGGTCTTCTTGCATCATCAGATACCTGGAGCAAAAAACGGGAAGAGCTGTAGATATTTGAAGTAATTAATGCAATTGTCATGGAACATCTTCCTAGAGGCATAAAGAAAGTTTTTAGCCCAGATACATCAAAGACACTTCCTATAATTCATCCATATTTTACAGAAAGCACTTTTTAAAAGGGTCATACTTTCTGTTTCAGTTACAATATCAGTGGTTTTTTTGTGCGTTAAAAAAGACACGGTTTTATGGCTACTTAGAATTTTGTCTGCTGTCTTGAATCATTGCTTTTATTTAAAAAGAAATTATAGTAGTACAACTGCTTTTAACATTGACAATAATAATAAAAAAGGTTTTAAAACAAATATTTAAAGGATGGAAGAGTGGCTGCTGAAACATCTTTGAAGAAAAAAAAAATAGAAAAATATTCAATAATATTGCTGATTTTTAATGATCAAATAAAAGCCAATGTTCACCACATATGAAAAGAAAATACCTTAAGTAAATTATAATTATGATTTTAAAATGTAGCATGCATAACATAGAAAGTTAAAATCCTAACATGATTATGAGATTAATATTTATATATATATATATATATATATATAGAATCTTGATATTAAAAAGGTAAATATTATCACAAAATTAAGAGATTTAAAGTCAAAATTATGACAATTTTATAAAATTATTATTATGAGATAAAGCCATATTTATAGTGTACTAAGTGAAAACTAAGAAAAAAAGTTGGAATTCTGAGAGACAAAAAAAATTATTTCGATAGTAAAAAGTTAAATTTAGATAAATTATATATTTAGATAAATTATATACTAAATCATTATTGAGTTAGAAATTATAATATTAAAGTTTAATAATGAGATAAAAATAGAAAATTATGATGAACTGAGCCAATTATGAGATATAAAGTCAAAATAATTGACATAAAAGTTGACATAATTAGATAAGAAGTAAAAAATGATGAGACATTATGAAAAATACAGCCTTGGTGAGCACAAGACTTTATTGTACAGAGCACAAACTGTTATGCTGTAACCTGGTGTGGTTTTGTCTACAGTGCAGACGGTGAGTTTGCAGTGACCCACATGACCAAAGCCCACCTGTTCCACACCGGAAAGGTGAGTTGGGTTCCTCCAGCCATCTACAAGAGCTCCTGCAGCATAGACGTCACATTCTTCCCATTCGACCAACAAAACTGCAAGATGAAGTTCGGCTCCTGGACTTACGACAAGGCCAAGATCGATCTGGAGCAGATCGAGAGCACCGTGGACCTGAAGGACTACTGGGAGAGCGGCGAATGGGCCATCATCAATGCTGTGGGAACCTACAACACAAAGAAATACGACTGTTGTCATGAGATCTACCCGGACATCACCTACTTCTTCATCATCCGCCGCCTGCCTCTGTTCTACACCATCAACCTCATCATTCCCTGCTTGCTCATTTCTTGTTTGACCGTGCTGGTCTTCTACCTGCCGTCGGACTGCGGAGAGAAGATCACGTTGTGTATTTCCGTCCTCCTTTCCCTCACTGTTTTCCTGTTGCTCATCACCGAAATCATTCCCTCAACATCTCTGGTCATTCCGCTGATTGGAGAATACCTGCTCTTCACCATGATCTTTGTCACGCTCTCTATAGTCATTACTGTCTTTGTGCTCAACGTGCACCATCGTTCACCAAGCACTCATAAAATGCCCTGCTGGGTCCATTCGGTGTTCCTGGACCTCATTCCCCGCTGGCTCTTCATGAGACGCCCGGAACCCGACCAGAAACGTCGCAATACGCCCAACCTCAGCACGTCCAAAAGCTGGCTTCAGCAGGAGACCGATGTGGACGGGCTGAACTGCCAGGACATGGAGTTCGGGTTAGGGATGGGAATATCCACATCCATCTCGTCCCCATCCGCCACATCTCTGCATCTGTCCGACTCAGAGCCTTTGCTCCAGAAGTACGAGCTCCAGCAGTTAGGACACGTTATGAACCTGTGTCAGCGTCCAGCTAAGCTTACAAATCTTGTGTCTGACCCCGGTCTGACTTTCTCACCGTGTGTCCTTCGAGCTCTGGACGGCGTGCGGTACATCGCTGATCACCTGCGTGCTGAGGACGAAGACTTCTCAGTGAGTCACAAATACATTCCGTACATTGTTTAGGGATTTTATAAGCCCAATTTCAATACATAGAAAAATTTGTGAACCACAATTATGACATTGCCACAAAATTATGGCAAAATTGTGGCAAATGTCAAAATTATTAGATAAATCAAGATTTAGCATAAATAAAATTATGAAAAGTTAAAATTATGAGATAAATCAGATGGATGACATACCAAGTCATCATTATGAGATAAAATGTGAATATACAATAAAATATGAAGTTATGAAATACAATCAAAATTCTGACAAAAGGTTTACATTCTAAAAATATTCAAAAATCATAATTATGATATATTAAGGCATAAAAATACCTAAAGTGAGATAAAACTATGAGATAAAAATTATGTTTTGTGAAATTCCAGCACAATTCTGATGAGACTAAAAAGTAAGAATAATGAGAAGCAAATCATAACTATGAGACAAAACATACATATCATGAGATTAAAAGTTCAAATATGACAATTATTAAAAGTTAAAATTATGACACTGAGATATTAAAATATGAAATATGAAAATAATGAGATAAAACAAACGTATGACTGTCACAGATAAAGTAGATATGCATTAAAAAGTTTCAATTATGAGTTACATACAAGTAATTCTTAGTCAAAAAATAAATAAATAGTATATCCAATGATATATATACATACTAAGACATAATTATGATTAAAAGGCAGAAAGATAAACAATTAAAACTGACATATATAATCAAAGCTGTAATCTAAAGTTGACATACTAAGTGAACTTTATGAGATAAAAAGACAAAATCTTGACACAAGCTTGCATTTTTGTTATACTTATGCCTATTTATCTTATTTTCATTTTTATCTCATAATGCATGTCATAATTACGACTTTTTGTTATGATGTTGCACAGTGAATTATTTTATGCATTGTAAAATAAAATTACAATTTATTTAAAAATTAAGCTAAAATGGATTACTGGAAATATGAAAATATTAAAATAACCTGCCATGCAGTGTAATTTGAAGATAAAAAAGTTGCATGTATGTGAAATAGAGTAATAAAAAAACATGAAATAATAATTTATTAAAAAATAACAAAAATGTCAGACATGATTTGTAGTTAGAAATTCACAAAAAAAAATCTCTACTCTTATAATTTCTCGTAATATTCTTATAAAGCCTTTTTTAAAGTATAAATTGGAAATAGGCTGATTAAGAATATGCTAAACCCTTTGGTGTGAATATTATATCAAGTTTCTTCACTAAGACGGATAGTGTACTGTGTGCTGTCACTGCCCTCATTATGATGTTCACATGACATTCTTCACCTCTCTGACTGCTTTTGCACCGCAATGTGTGTTTGCTTTTGGACAGGTCAAGGAGGACTGGAAATACGTGGCAATGGTGATTGACCGTATCTTTCTGTGGATGTTCATCATCGTGTGCCTGCTGGGGACGGTCGGCCTCTTCTTACCTCCCTGGATATCAGGAATGATCTGAGTGCGCTCACTTCAAGACCGACATCAAGAGCTCCGAAAAACACTTCCCAAGGCCTTTTCCAGGGACCATTACAAACATTTGTTATTTCATCTCTTCCTTTGATGAGAGATAGCCGCTCTTCAGGGATTATTTGAGAATGCAGTTCATTGTTACAGCGCAGGAAACACGCGTCACCTCTCACTGAATGCCTGACATTTACCACTATCAAACTACACCCGAGTCCTGTCGTCTCCCTGCATAAACAGCGGGACCCTCAGCACCGCAATATGCAAAATTAACCTTTGGGAAAGAGGCAAAGCTTATGTGACCCTGACAGGTGGCAGTTCAACTCAGTTCACTCTGTAACCTTTATTCAAATGTTCAATGAACCGTAGATTGCATTTCGTGCCGCATTCAACAGCAATTATCTCTGAGGTCAGAAGGCAACTCCTATTTATTTATGCTTTTGCAAGTCTTTGAAAATGCAATGTTTTTAATATTGCGGAGGTCTTGCAATTATACAAGTCGGGTCTGTGAACCATGTGGGTCAATGACGTTTAAATGAGAACTGAGAGAAAAATGACATTTACTCACTACTTGAAATACCCACTTAAAGTAGTGTTTTGCCAAACATGAAGAGCAACTAAAGCCACAATGTCAGATAACAACTGGAATAGACCTTTATCTGCTGTAGTCAATAATTAATCATTAATCAAAATCAAAAATGACCTAATAATTAATAAACTGACGCACATATCCCTTAATAGCTTCATATCGCAGCTGTGTAAAAAGTCTTACACAAACAGACTTCTGAGAGGATATAAGAGATGTCGCCCTCTGCTGATGGTTGTGGAAAACAACCCAGGATTCATCAAACGTGCAATTAAATAACAATTATTTAAGAAATATGTGTAATTAAAATGTGGCAAATAAATGTAAAAACAGAGGCTTAATAAAAAAGTTATTGCATTTTTTATATGTTTTAATAATAAAAAAGTAAATATTGAATTCATAATTTATAGAGATGCTGAAAAACAAACACTAAATCAATCCAGATGCAATTTTGAGTAACAACAACCAAACAAAAGATATGTGCATAATTGCCAAATGTTCACTTGCAATTATAAGCAACAATTTCTTTGAAAAGAAATCAAACAGCTAATTCAAACTTATTATCAGACAAATCTGAGTTAACATCTAGCGATTATGACGTTTCGGCAGAATTGTGTTTATATCATAATTAATTTTACTAAAGTCTTTATTTAGTAATCCAAATTGACTGGACATGGTATTTCGGTGGTAAAATGACGAACTCTCAATAAAATTGCAAAATCTATTGACAAAAAAAAAAAAAAGACTCATATAGAAACTGAAAACACTAAGCATTTAAAAGTATTTTTGTGATTCTATAGAAATATCAATTATATTGATGTTGCATTTATTTTCTTTAAACCCATACTTGTAAACTTTATCGAATAAATGACTGGTCTGACGTGACAAAACTGCAGAAGTCTGTATTTATTTCCTCCCACAAACATTCCTGAGAATAAACATCTTTGAAAACAATAACAAAGCACACACTTGTGAAAAGACATCTGCAAACATTCAATGTGGAAAGCACTGCTTTCATTATAATCCAGAACCATAAATAAAGCAAGCTGTACCAGGTCATTTACAGTTCACCCTCCAGCTTTCTTATTGGATGAAGGCGTCTGTCAGACGCCCAATCAGGGATCAGATCAGGGTGTGGCGGGTTTGGCCACATTGGCTCGCACTCGGGCCTGGTCCACAGCGTCCAGCAGGTTTTTGGAGTCCATGGCCAGCGTGTGAGCAGACGCCAGCATCTGTTTCTTACACTCTTCCTTCAGAGACGTGACAGCGTTCTGCTGAGCCAGACGCATCTTACTGATCAGCTCGGCCAGATCCTTATTCAGCAGCTTCTGAGTTCCTTCAATCTGACAAACAGAAAGCAGCCAGAACAACACGTTATACTTCCTAATGTACAGAAATGTTATTTTTGCATCGAAGAATACAAAAGAAAAAATAAAAGTTCATATCTCACTGTTTTTATCGATTGTTCATTTTGACTGATTATTACCGTTTATCTCACATTTGAGAGAATCTACAATTTGACAAACTCATTGAAATCTAAATTCAATCTAAAAGTTACCTTTGTTTTCATTTTTGTTTTGGACATAAACTTTGCTCATTTATAGCTCAAGTGCTTTAGTTTGACGATGCTTTACCTCTGTTCTGATGGACTCATGTAGAGTTGGGAGGATATCATCCACACTGTGGATCAGACTGCGCAACGTCATTCCTACCGACTGACAAACAACACAATAATGACCTTAACGAACCGAAACATTAAACATGAGGAAATACAGTGTTTAAAGTCATCCTACCT
Source organism: Enteromius paludinosus (assembly GCA_032361165.1). Lineage (NCBI taxonomy): Eukaryota > Metazoa > Chordata > Actinopteri > Cypriniformes > Cyprinidae > Enteromius > Enteromius paludinosus. The sequence continues at coordinate 1,207,374 of JAUMHQ010000078.1, forward strand.
TCACCACAGTCACGTACTCTGAGGCTGGTAACGTGTTGACATCGTTCTTCAGCTGCACCACCACCTTCACCATCTCCATCACGTTATGATAGACCTTGTCATCCGTGCGGTCCAGTTCTGCTGTCGGCGCCGGCTATGATGGACAGAACAAGGAACATTAACTCAATGATTTGCTGCATGCATTAACACTAACACTGTCAAGAGATTCATCGTGATTAATCACGTTCAAAATAAAAGTGTTTGTTTACATATTGTATCTGTGTGTACTGAGAATATATATATTTATATTTGCAAATATGTATTTATATAATATATATATACACATGTATATTTCAAATTTAAACATTTAAAAAATAAAAAAAAGGACTCAGATATGTTTGGAGTAAATAATAAAATAATCAAAAAATCAAAAAACATCTGATTAAAAAAAAAATTATACAAATTTTGCAAACATTTTAAGTTTGAAAATGTAAAAAATAAAATGGAATTTAAGATGTTTGGAAATAAATAATAGGCAAGCATTTTATGAAATTTAAGAAAAAATGTAGATTTTCATATTAAATATATTTATATATATATATATATATATCATATATATATACTTGTAAATATTTTCTAAATATATACTGTATTTATGTGTATTTATTAATGCTGTCAAATGATTAATCGCGATTAATCGCATCCAAAATAAAAGTTTTTCTTTACAATATATATGCGTTTATGCTG
>JAUMHQ010000078.1:1218329-1234637 GCA_032361165.1 Enteromius paludinosus
CATACAAACATATTATGCAAAGAAAAACTTTTATTTTGGATGCGATTAATCGCGATTAATCATTTGACAGCACTAAATATAATATAATATAATATAATATAACATAATATAATATAATATAATATAATATAATATAATATAATATAATATAACATAACATAACATAACATAACATAATATAATATAATATAATATAATCATTTATTGTTTTGAATAAAAACTAATTGAAATATGCAAGTTGGGGTAATGTATAGATTATTATTATTATTATTATTATTATTATTTGCTGAAAAGGGAAATGACAGCAATAATGAATTCCTCTAAAGTAAAAACAAACAAATAAACTCTTATGTTAAAGTGTGGTGGTTTTATTTAGAAAAAGTGTGAATGTGTCATAGTGAAACTGTGCATAGAGGATGTTGATACGGAAGTGTGTTTTACAGCAGAGGGCACTGCTGATGTTCACTGCACATTTCTTCACCGAACTACAGCTTTACATGGATTTTAGCTCTTGGAAACTGAGCTGCAACTTGGAAACGAAAAAGTTTATAGAGCTAAAGGCAGCGTGCGTGTGGGTCATGTGATCACTGGATCCTTCACCTGAAAATGAAGCATGAATTATATTCAAAGCTTCATCCTCTCTCCTTTCGCTTTCTAAAAAGGTAAGTACTTTTCATTTCTACAGCAATTTTTGCAAACCTCAAACACTATATTTAGTGATGCTCACAAATGGAAGCAGGTTATGAAAGTTTATTGGTTTAAATCTCCTTTAGGCTTACCAAAACAGTTTTATAACTTTCGCTCTGACCTATGTTCGCAAATAATTTTATCCATTCCTTTAGTTTTATATTAATAGTTGATTATCTATTAATATATAGACCAAACTGCAGTAGCTTGTGTATTTAACTGCAGATGGAAACAGAAGTTTTCTGTTAACAGGTGCAACTTTATGATCAGATAAAATGTTGATGATGAAAACCCCACTGCAAGCAAAATGTATTATTTCGAAATTGAAGACAAATGTTTTAATTAACGAGGCCCAGTTGTGAAATCTTCACTACAAAGATTCTTTCGTCTGGTGCTATACACAGTAAATAGATATTTAATTCAAATCTGGACGTAACAAGACAAAAAATAGCTGAGAACTAATGACACTTGTAGCTAATAGTGAACTGAACAGAGACCTTTTTTGCATTCACATAATTTGCACTTTTGCTAACTAAACAATATTATGACCAAATTTTGATTAATATAGGAAAACTCCCATGCATGCTAACACAGTCAATAGCTGTTTAACACAAATGGCTCTCTAGAATATTTAAATAAGTCCTTGCGTGCAAGATTCCTGTGACATCACCTTTACGATCAGCTACAGACGGATGTGGTGTGTATTAATCTAAAAATTGTATACTTGAATGCATTGTATATTTTTAACTCAGTGGTTTGATATGGAGATTAGTAAGACGGCACCGCAAGTCTTCTGTTCTCTGGACATCAACCGGCGCAAATCTAAAAATTATATATATATATATATATATATACATGGTTTCCTCGCATTTAAATCACCCAGAATTATTTCAATAAAAAAAAAAAAAAATGTATTGAATAAAATTTAATTTAATTTAATTTAATAATTCAATTTACTGCCACTGAAGAATTTGCTTCTTCATCCGATTTGTAAAAATATAGCATTGCATCACTTGCTCTCTAACAGATTCTGCAGTGAATGGGTGCCGTCAGAGAGTCCAAACATCACAATAATCCACAAGTAATCCACATACCTTCAGTCCATCAGTTAATATTGTGACGTAAAAAGCAATTCGCTTGTAAGAAACGAATCCATCAAGATGTTTTAACTACAGTATTAACCATCACTTCTGGCCAAAATGTGAGTATATAATCCATAATTATTCTTCCTCCAGTTCATCCCCGTTGTCCATTCACATCAAATTTCACCCACATATTTGTTTAAAACTGAGCTCTCCTGATTCAGACAAGATGACGATTTAACCGGGAAATACATTTTATGGATAGAGGACTCTTATTATAGATAGAAAAAACGTCTTGATGGATTTCTTTCTTACAAGCATGCAGTTTTTCACTTCACAAGATCTTATTTGACGGACTGGAGTGGTGTGGATTACTTGTGAATTACTGTGATGTTTTTATCAGCTGTTTGGACTCTCATTCTGACGGCACCCATTCACTGCAGAGCATCCATTGCTGAGCAAGTTACGGAAAGCTGCATTTCTCTAAATCCGTCTCCATGAAAAACCAACTGGTCTACATCTTGGACAGCCTGAGGGTGAGCTCATTTCAGCAAAGCTTTATTTTTGGGTGAACTATAAGGAGACTATGACTTCACATCATACTATTATTCACTATGAAACTGTTGATGGCAGCAAATCTCTGCCAGTATGCATTCACCACAGCACACTGTGACCTTTTTCAACATGTGTGAACCAAGAATTGTGGCCAAGCAGACAAAACATGCTAAAACAAGAATAAGGGAATGTAATTAACATTTACATTAGATTAGACTGAAAGACGCACAGTGCAATATAGCACATACAACCACACCGTCTCTATGGATTGCCATTACATCTGACAGCACTCATGTAGGTTTCTATGCAGAATTTTACACTGGAAAAACTCCCTTTTTATCCTCCTTCAGTTTACAGCCAACAAATGTATGAGACAAATAATAGCAGGTTGAGAAAATAGCTTGTGGTTAAACCCCGGAAGTCTCTCGGCTTAAAGAGAAAGATGACATTTCCTGAACTTCCTTGAACCCTCTCAGGCCTTTAGACACTTGCTGTAGCTATAAGAGGACCCAGGCATAATTCCTTAGTCAGCAGTATGAACTGAACTTACTTCCTATTTCTGATGTGCCTTTGAGTTATTGCTTTTTAACCGCGGTGCAGTTTGACTCGTCTATGTTTGTTATGATATAAATGATTTTCAGTGCATCTTAATGGCTCAGTTTGAGAGGGTGGCGTTTTCTAGAAAAGCGCATTATGGACAGAAAGAAATGAGAGAGGTAAGCATTACTATTTGACATTATTATACTTTCAATGCACGCAGCATTTGCATATTCTAAAGATGTCAAGACCAATGTAAATACAGACAGCAAACTGAATAAAAAAGTCATACTGTCAGTATATATGGTGTTGCATGTACTGACCTCAGTGGGGTTGCGGACTGATGTTGCAAGCTTTGATTGCGTTATATGTACAGATATGGTTTAAAGAACTCAACCATTGTGCAGACTGACATGGTAATGACTCTCTGTTGAGCCATATATGCAAAATGCAGTTTCTAAAAATGGCTGTAACTGAAAACACATCACATGCATTTTTAATAGCCGACTGCACTGTTATGAACACTAGGTAAGTTGGGTTTACCTCAAGAGTGGATAAAGTTCAGATAGCTCATAAATGAAACTGCTGAGGTGCAACTCCACAGGTTGCTTAACTCATGTTGAAATGAACAAATAACAGTCATATATGTCAAAAACACAAATATTATTTTTGTCATCTCACTTGCGCCTGGGCACGCATAGGAATTGTCGCGATTTAAATTTCATGCAAAGCATTAATTAAAAATGGATTTGAATCTAGTGATAGTAATGCCTATGTCAGAATAAATGTGAAAAGTCATGCAGTATTTTATGCTTAGAAAAAGGCAATAACAAATGCCACTTTTCAACGGTTTTGTGATCAATTCCAGCACTCCATTACAATAATTGGACACCCAACTAATTCCAACTGGACTCAAAACTGAAAACAAATTTTACGCTTGTTGATATTAGTGAATCAACTGTTGCAAGTACTCCAACTTTGCCACAGTAAATGTGAGATACTGCTCCAGAATTGAATCAAAAAGAACTTCATGTCATGCGCTGAGGTTGACTGTGTTACACCAAGAAAAACAAGGAGCAGAAAGCAAACATGCATGAAAATAAATGAATGAATAAAATGGAAAATATGGAAATAGTTAAAATAATAAAATAAAAAATATTAAATTAAATTAAAATTTTAAATTAAATAAAAAAAAAATAAAAGAACCTTTGTATGTCGCTTTGGACAAAAGCCTCAGCTAAATAAATAAATGCAAATGTAAATGTAACTGGCACTAACTTAAAGGCTGATTAGCTAATCATAAAAAAAAAAAAAAACAGACGAGTGTTGAAATGATGTTTTGCTTCAGTAGGGGTTATTTTTCGAGATGGTACAGATCTTCGCTTGTCGCTACATGCACGCATTGCTTTTAAGTTCATTTCTAAAGGTCTAACAGTCGCCTTGTTCCACTCATTGGTCAGAGTCTGACGGCTTCACACACTCAAGCAAACAGACTAAAGTGAAGATGGAAACTTTCAAAACCACAAAGCGCACTTGAGCCTTTGACAATGAGATGCTGTGTTAATCTGATTCAGAGAGGTGAACCAATGATGTGTATTCAGACTTTTTTTTTTTATCAACACACTCAAAACCTGGCCTTTCAAAAGCACACATGGGTAAAAGTACATGTGCGTGTTATTCTCTTTAAAAACATAGTTTTGCTTTGAGATGTATTAAATCCATCAGGCGGTGAATTTATGAGAAAATGTTTCTACATGAAAATGATTTTTTTTTAGGACAGCAGCATCTTTCAAAGAACTTAGATACTGATCAAACTGCCGTCCTATGTTCTAGGCAGGCCATGTGACAGGAAGTGATAAGATGGTGTCTGAACTTCATATACTAGATGTGAGAGGAAGCCTCAGACTGAGTCATGGTGTGAATTTACTGTATATGCTGTGGGCGGAAAAATAAGATATTATTAGTTTGCTAAAGACAAATTCCTTTCTGTTTGAAAAAAGAACAAATTCATCTTTGACACAATCTTTCACAAGTGTTTGAAAAAACATTTAATTACAATAAATTGTGAACAATTTACTTTAAAGTGAACATAAAATACACATTTCTGCTTAAAGGCCTGGGGTTGGTAAGTTTTGAATGAAGTATTGCATTTATTTGATCAAAAATAACTGTTTTCTATTGCAATATCCTAGATTTCAGTGTCTTCAGTGTCACATGATCCATCAGAAATCATTTCTAACTATTATTCGAAATGTTTATAAATGTTATTATGAGATAATAAATGTATTTGCTGTCACCTTTGATCCATTTAATGCACCTTTGCTAGATAAACTAATATCTAACCAATCTCAAATTTATCTAAAAATTGTGTCTTACTGTGCACATTTAAATGATGCAGATGATACTTAGAGGAGAAAAATTATTGTCTTTTTAAAATGTCAACAAAGTGTAACAACTTGCTTTCTCCTTTAACAGGAAAACAGCTATTCTTGAAATCACCCAGATGATTTGAGAGACTAAACAACGAATGACGGAAAAAGCATTCGATTCTTTAAGCAACATTCAATTAACAACACAGAAGTGGCATTTTAATCTTTCATGAAGATGACAGAAAACCTGTATGAGACGAATCAGTTCACAAACCACACCAATGGGATGTATTTGTTCCAGCATAGTCCGAGTACACTGGGTGCACCTCACTATGGCGTACCAAACATCAACTCCATGCAATCAAGTCCAATGTCTCCTCGACTCAACCACGAGCCGCTAACATCTCCCAGCACTCCAGGACATGAACTTTCTCCAATGCTTGAGATGCCAAACAGCGGGGGGACTTGGGAATATAATCAGTTTGGAAGGACATCATCATGGGGATCTTCTCCGCACGAAGAACTACCCGAAACGCCTCGACTCTATCCGTTTAACATTGCGTGTCAGAACAACTCAACAATGACCTGCAAAGACAACGGCAGCGTCTCTCATCCCCAAAGGCTGGACTCGTTCTCAAAGGCCTTCCCGGCGAAAAACATTCAGCTCATCTTTGACGCTAACAACAGGACAAACGATAAGCACCCAGACAATCACATTTCAGGGGTTTTGCACATGCCTCAAAATCTCCCAGAAGCATCGGACAGGCAACCTTTGGAGTCTCCGGTTTTTAACCCAATGGTCATACAAGGTCAATGCGATCCGACCAGCTTCCTTCCATCAGAAAGCCAAAACTCAATGCATAGCCTTTACCAAAACCATCAAGAGTTTCACTATGGATACCAGCAACACAAACATAAATTAAACAACATGGAGCAGGTAAACAGGAGTCTCCAAAAACCACAGAGCTCCTGGCATGGCTATCAAAGCCACCCAATGCCATACTCGATGGCCTTGAATCAACAACAAAGAGGTATTTTTGTTAACAAAACTCACCTGGACTCTCATGAACCTGCTCAGTCGCCAACCTATGACCACCGTCAAGACTTCAAAGTCCCAGAGCAGCAGATCTTCCATTACCAAGACCAACAACATCTTCGCTCGCTTTCCCAACCTGGCAACCCTTACCTCGCCCAAGATCATGTGCAATCGATCCCTGCAAAGCAAAACAACATGTTTAACGACGCTCGCCACTCGGCGCCCAGCACGCCCGTGTTCTCGAGTCCCAAAGAAGATCAATCTGGCTTCAACTTCCCTCACCGAAGCGAAGACCTCTGCAGTCCGCTCTACCAAAACAAGAGCTCAGGGGCCTGTAAAGCTCTTCCACAGATGGCTATGAGGGGAGATATTTTTCATCATCTCACTGCACATGCTCCTCAGTGGTCACAGGTATTGTTTTTATAATTTCATTGCTTCTTTATATGCTTGTTTGCACTTAAGCTAAAGGTTTCTCATGAATACCTTGCAGGCACCTTCACCAGATATTCAAGATGAGGCCATTTCTCCTCATTTCAGGTTTGACTCTAACCCTACCTCTATCCATTTAGTACTGAGAGTGTGCAGCTTTACAGATAATGATGTTAATGTTAATAATGCTAGTACATTAATACCTTATAATCACATTTACCAAGTCACAGCTGGGTGATAATATAGTTTTTCAGTGATTACGCAACGATTTTGCTGTATAGAATGTATATAGACTTAATGTGTTACATAGTTACATTTTGTGACAAAACCTTAGATGTAATATATAAGGTAACGCAAAGGTTGGGTATGCTTAAACTGTGGTAACACTTCACATAATGCCTTTACGTATAATGCATTATAATTATTCATAATGTGCATTGTAATGCATTATATCCTGTTGTAAATAATTCTTACCAAATGTAAAATGCACAGTGTAACAACTGAATTGATAAGTGTTACTATGAATATATATCACTATGATTATTATCTATAATGTCGAACTATAATTATTAATGTGATCATTATGCATTAACGTGCATTACAAGGCATGCTTTAAAACTACTTTATAATGCATTATAGATATATGAGTGTTATTGTCATTGCATAACTTTGTAATGATTATTATTAATTCGTCATCTGGTGATACAGAGAATTAAGAAAACTGAGGTCTTTAATTCAATTGTTCTATAACTTGGTGTAGTGACAACCAGAATTACTACCTGGTCATGTGTAGCATTGGATTGAATGTATGTTAGTTTAAAAAAAAAAAAATTCAGCTTAAAAATTTCACTTGTGTTACTTGATGCCTTTTTGTTTGGTCACTAGCAGTGTCCGAGTGAAAACTGTTTCCACACTTTTTTTTTGTGTGTCCAATACATAATATCTATAGTCCTCTAGTATACAAGCAACTGGTGCAAAAATACCAAAAATACTCCACTCACATTATTGATATATAATATAGTATGTGGGCTTGGATTTCTGTAGAGCAGAACATGTGATGTCGAGAGAGGATGGATCTCATGCAAAGATGAGATGCACAGTTTGTCACAGGGAGTTCAAAAGTCTCCCGGCTCTCAACGGTCACATGCGCTCACATGGAGGTCTTCGGACACACCCCACATCCCTCAAAATGGTATGAACCAGAGTCCCTTTTTTAAATGATTGGTGGTTTGTGTAAACTTGTATGCATTGCCCCATTGCTTGGTATTTCTTTCTTTGTTTTAGCAGAGAGACGGGCACATTCATCTGTCTGAGACTGCTCAAAGCAACCCCATCATCTTACCTGTGTCAGTACCTGTCAAGGACCACCAGACCCCGAACAAACTCTCGCTCAGCTTTCTGTGCCAGCAGAAAGAAGAGGAACAAAGCGGTTCAATTAAGTCTGGTGCACAGTCACCCCTTTCGTCGATACGAAACCACCCTTCCTGTGTGAGTTTCTGGCATTCATATAGTTATTTTTAAAAGCTGTTTAGATATTGAAACGCTTTAATAATGAGATCTGAAACATCCCTTCAATATTCTACGAATTGACAGACTGCTGATGGTCAAAATAATTCTTTAATATAAAACTTACTTCTATTGCTGACTTTGTGGTTTAAAATGAATGCATGAGTAGTGTGGATAAATAATTTACAATAAATACAGCAATACTCAATTTAAAAAAAACTATTTGATACCTTTATGAAAAATAATGCACAGAGCCCTTTAATATATCCTGCCCAGCTCAGCTTTCATAGAAAACGTATAATAAATGTAAGACAAAAAGGGCTTTACGAACAAAATTACAAGGTATTTGACTACTGCCTCCAACTCAGTTAGTTAGATACTGGAAACTGAACCAAAGACTGTCCAAGTCTTATTATGTCTTATTATAATAGTAGGTACATGTAATAATCCGAACTCTAATGATTGGAATTTACCTACTTAATTTAGTCACTTCAATGATGTAAAAGTAATGAGAACAAATGATTAAAATCCTAATTTACTCACCTGACATACAGTACATAGTTACATTTTGTAGTATTTTATAGTATTATAGTATTATACTATTGAAGTCAGTGGCTACCAGCAACTGTTTGGTTGCCAACTTTTTTTCATTGTTATTTTTGGATGAACTATCCCTTTAACTGATTCATTTAAATCTGACAGATTTTAACGTTTAAAACTGTATGAAGTCAATTCTTGTAAATAGATTATAAATGTTAAAAATGCATCGCTGAATCATGTTACAAAGACTATATGTGAACTATATGGTACTGAACGGTGGAGTTATACCGTTAAACAGTTTTTCACCATTTTCATGAAATTGGGCGGGTCTACATCGGAAGCTCGGTGATGCAATCAAGCCACCTAGCACTGCCTCTCTGGTGAAACTATAAGAGCTGTGTTGGACTTAAAGCAGCACTGACCACACAGACTGACCGCTGTGTGACATCATTAAAGAGAGCAGACGCTCATTATGCTTGAATCGCTCTCACTGTACTTTGATGTCAAACACTGGTCGTTCTGCGCAGTGCTGCTTCAAGTCCAACACACACATAATAACTAGAGCGCATAAGCATCAGCGCTTGCTGTCATTATACTACATCCTACAGTTTGCTAGCTAGCCATGCCTTCGTCACGTTACGTAGTTGCTATAAATCCCGAAACAGTTGAGAGAGATGGGAGCTTTGCCGCGAGTGGGCGTGGTTTCCGTGCCAGAAGCGGACACGCCCCCAGTGTTTGAGAGCAGAGAGGATGGCTAGTTTTTTCAAGATTTTGATACCTTATTTTATTTACTTTGTGTTTTTTTTGTATTCAAATTTGGTCACATTTTTCTGTGGTGTGACAAACTCAGAACACATATTAACTTCACACAGACTTTAACTAAACCTCACCCCCAACATTCTAGATAAAGAGATCCGTCTCGGATGGAGAATGTGCACCAAAGCAGGTGAAAAAGAGGTACCGCCACTGTCTGGTCCCATTGATGATTCCTCCTCCCAGCGCCGGTCAGGAGTCCAGAGGAGCTGTGCTCTTCCGCAGTCAGCTCAGGACGGCGAGCAGCTTAGGAGACGATGTGCCATATACCCCTCCGCCCATGCTCAGCCCCATACGCCCGGGATCAGGCCTCTTCAGCGCCATCAATGGAAGAAGCAAGAGCAGCGGGGTCGAATCTGCAGCAGACGGAGCTGGTTAGTCAATGCAATCAAAGTTATGATCATGATATGTCAAGATTTTATAACAATAGTAAAGATTACATGAATTATTTTAGTTGCATTGCGTATTAGCTGTATTTATAATATGCACGTTTGTTTATAACAGGTGATAGGGATGACTGTGGTGAGACTGCGAGAGAGAAAGTGGTTAATGCAACACCGTAAGCATTTTAATGTTTTTAATTATAAATATGTGTCTAAATTTACTGTCAGCAAAAACTCTCCTGGTGTGTTGCCTTCAATACTGAAGGTTGTTCATTGGCAAAACATTGAAGAAATAAAAAATGGAATACCTTTTGTTCACCCGAGAAAGTTTGCATTGGTTTGAAAAATGTTGTGTTCTCCCAATGCTTTAACCAATAAATGTACTTTCTCAGAGAATGCATGTTTCCCAGCACTTTGAAATACCATTTACACTTCAGTTAAATTTTTTTAGAAGTGAATTTATTCACTTAAGTAATATCTCACTTCCTCTCCATGAAACCACATGATCTGAGGTTTCATTTTCACAAAAGTGTTTCGAAACATTACACTCTTCACCTTTAAGTTGCAGCAGTAAAACAATGTGTTACTGCACATCAATTTTTTAGTCGATGTAGTCAATGTTTAAATAGATTAACCATCAATAACTGTATAGAATATTTATAGATTCATGTTGCTTACTTGATTTACAAAACAAATAATAATGTTCGAATATAAAATTAATGGTCAGTTACTGTATTTATGTTCTTTACAGTCGGATAAATGTTGGCGAGGAGTTTCAAGCAAAGATCCCAGACATTAAGAGCCAAACCCTCGAAGAGGAAGATACTCAAGATGCTGTTCTTTTGTGGTCACCCACCCAGGACCTGGATATCCCTGACAACCAGCAGAAAGGTAAATAAAATCACTTTTATAGGAGACATGCAGTGATTATATAATGCAGAATGGACATTTTTAGGCATGATGCAAAGCAAAATCATTCTTCAGGGAAGAAAAATGATATTTCACTCTTTCTACTTCAAAATGTCATGTTCAACTGAATGTGTTACTCTCTTGTGAGTGAAATTTATATTGTTTTCAGTGCAGACAAACAATGCTACTAGAATAGTACTAGAAATAGAACGTTGCCTCATTAATATATGCAAGGTTTTAGTGTCTAAAATGCATTCATTTGTTTGTGTGCACAGTAAAGCGCCATTATGCCATTTTCTTATATTGCCTTTCATGCAGTGTGTAATGTAGTGCATGTGAATGTAAACGGTCTGCAAAGCTGCATGACAAAAAAGTTATTCTCCCAAAATCAGCTCTATCCAGCCTAAACGAGTCGTTAGTAATTCACATCCCACTTCTGTGACGGCTACACGTCATGGGGTAACAACTTTGGGCCACCTGACCAATCAGAGCAGAGTAGGCTCACAGAAAGGAGGGGTTTAGAGAAACTTAGAACTGCTTCGAACGAATCATTAGAGAATTGGTGGAAAATAGGTGAAAAAGTGTTTTTTCACCTTGCATGCATGTAAACCTATCACAGGAGACTCCCAAAACAATACTGGGAGCCCTAAAAATGGTACAATATGGGTACTTTAAGGTAAAAGAAAGCACCGTTTTTTAATTACTGTTGACTTTTTTCCCTTTTAGTGGACAACCTTTTGAAAATGGCTTGCTCTAGTGTGCTACCAGGCGGAGGAGCAAACACAGAATACGTCCTGCACTGTCTATTTGATTGCAGAGGAGATATTATGGTCAGTATTTTGCGATTTATCACTTTCTGGCACTGAAACTCATTCTCAAAAAAGTCTTAAAACAACTATCATGTTACAGAATACCCTTGATAAGCTTCTCCTGCCAACGCCTCCGAGAAACACATCCAGCCCCAAAACAGACTATCATTACGCAGGTGTGTAAGATTCGGTGCCCTCAAAAAATACTATTTCTGTCTCTCCTCTTACTGTGGTATTCTTATATTTCCTGAGGAAATATTAAATTATATATATATAGAAGACTACAAATTAAGGGCCAGATTTACTACCAGCTTGCACCTGCGCAAGCCTTCTTTTGGCTTTAAGCAACTACTGTCAGGAATTACTGAAGACACACAGTGAAAAGATGTGGACACAGTCATTTTTGTTGCTGATCTTATCGCACATTCGTTTGTAGGAGTTTCCATTTCAGATGCAAATTTAATGTCAGGAAAGTATCTAAATGAATCGCACATTGTGATTTCCTTATGTTAGTGCCAATCAATTTACTGGTATTTACGCCATTGATTCCCACCCAAAAAATGTCTTAAACCAAAGACTATTTTTTGCTTTCCTAACAGATTTCAATGTCATTACAGATAAAAGATCTGTGTATTCTCTGTGTTGTTTAATCTGTGTACTGTCAGTAGATCAGCAGCAGAACTTTCCACCTACTCCTTTTATATGTTTGCGCTCTCAGGCTATAAGTTGACCCGTTTAGTAAATCTGGCCCTAAATACTTGAATTTCTGAAGGCACCACGTTACAGCTTTCCTTCTCTTCTCAGGTTCAGACAGATGGACACTTCAGGAAAAACGCCAGCTGAACAAAGCACTTTTAAACTATCACAAAGATTTCTATCTTGTCCAGAAAATGGTATTTGCGGTCAATTAAAATCAAAAGGTTTGTGCAGGTTTTATAAAGGTATGTTTAAAACTTTTTTTTTGCCGAAGTAAAGACAATTTAGAAAGAAATACATTAAATGGAACATAATGTGCCAACACTGTATGACCTCGAAATGTAACGGTCTTGTACTAGGAATACTTCAAAACAAATTTCCATTACGTTTTAATTCATTATACAAAGAAATACGGTACCACTTTAATACAAGGTGCTCTTGTTATGTTAACAATTGTGCATGCATGCAACCCTAAGCCAAACACGAACCATATAGTAAGTGCTCTGTAAAAAAAAGCTGTGGTTGCTGGAATTGTACCTCAAAAAATACAGTATCAACATTTTTGGTTTACAATTATATACCGTAATTTCGTTAACTGAAATAATGTTTATATACCAAACTATTAAAGTACTGAAATCTGTTTTGTAGCACCAAATGCAGGTGATGATGAGAAAGTCACATGATGAACCAAAGCCCATCACAAGCAGCTTTTACATATGAACATGCATAGAAGGTGCTCGGTGTCATTCACACAAACACTAAACACCATCATAGTGAGACTCATTAAACTCAAATATGAATTATATTTTAATTTAACAACATTACATGTAACATGCAACCATTATAAACATGACTGATAAGAAAAACGAAGACAAAACAGAGTTATTTTAAAGATAAAACATCAAATTCAAACAAAGTTTTGGGAACATCGATTTACATTTTTCTAGATTTAAGGATGTTTCGATGTATTTCTAGGAAAACAAAAGGAAATTAAAGAAGATATTTATTTTTGCCTCTGCATTTGGGTTAGGATGTTATTAATTACGACCAATTTGACTTTTTAAGACCTGCAGAAACCCTGTATTACTTTACATTCTTTTCTTATCCATTAATACATCTACATTCATTTGTGATTCTGTGGTGCAGTGACTGTGAGAATATGTTATTTTATTTAGGTCAAGACAAAGTCAGTGTTTCAGTGTGTCGAGTACTACTACACGTGGAAAAAGCGTTTACGTTTGGGTACGAGAGTCAGTACGGCTCTGTCTACACCAGTTCAAGGCCAGCGGGTGAGTTACAGCACAGTTTTACGGGTCATACTCATCTGAATCTCATGTTACCCTTTTCCCCTGTCAGTATTTGGACGATTAAGACACCGCATTGCATTAAAAAAGAAAATATTATTTACAAAAAGAGCGCAAACGAAGTTAATTCAATACATTCAGTCATTATTTGTTGTAATTTATTTGCACTTCAGCCACAATTATTACATTGTGACTTTGAAATATTTTTTCATGCATAGCCTATATATTTCACGAATTAGGGAGACTGGAGGATAAACACGACTGCAGAACTAAATAAAGAAGCCAGCGGCAAAACCAGGGAGCCTGAAATATCAGAAAACTCCAGTGCCGTGTTTGTCTGTGAAGTGTCGAACTCTGTAAGTATGTGAGCCGGTGTGCATACTGAAACCTCTAGGTGCTTTCTCCACTTCCTGTCATTTACTAGTACGCTCACACCTTTTCTCTCAAATACGCGGTACACTGCCTCTGCATTCTGTCAAATGAGTACTGCGTTTTAATCTAGGTAGTGTGGTTGTGTTGCGATATGTATACTGTATTGCCCAATAATGTCTTAATTATTTAAAAACATGTTACGAAAGCCAACGTGAGGGATTTGTAATAATGGAGAAGACACTATGCTAACTTTATAGTAATATGCAAAAGATGATTTGACAATAATAATACAAAATGACATCCTATCATTATTTCTTTATTTAATTATTTATAAATAATATATTTAATTAATTTATTTCTTATTTACTCACCTTCAAGCTCTTCTGAATCCGTATGCTGCTCTGCGGAGAACAAAATAAGAAATTTGTATGATTTTCTCACACAGGTCAATTCTGAATAATTAAGTGTGCTTATTTATACTGGATTTAGCATGCTTTACATACACTAGGTACATGTTTGTGCCACTTAAAGCACTTAAAGTGTACATATTTGATCCTAATAGGTTCTAACCTCGGTGACAAATCAAAAACATGGTACAAGCAACAGTTCCAGCAGATAATCTTCCAGGAGGATTATTTAATTAAATTGCAATTTTAGTCTGTAGCTCAAAAGCAAGCTATCATATGACTTCGGAAGACTTGGTATGTAGTGCATGAGTTGCGTGGGTGTTAAGCTTTAAGGTGTTTCCTTGGCCAATTTGCAACTTATTAACCGCTGTCTTATGGAAAAAATGGATTTGGAAAAAGTAAGTGATTACAGAACCTTGGCTTCATGGGTAAAATGACTGTTTCTTACAGCAGATGAATGAAGAAACTTGGACCCAGACCAACCTCCGGCTGCTCTGTAGCTCTCCGGCTGAAAACAGAGCGCCCACGCTGACCTTACCTTTGGGTTCGGCTTCTGTGAGAAGTTCTCCCTCCAACAGCACCACCAGTGGAGATACTGATTCAGCCATCGTCTTTCCCTGCAACGAGTGTGGAAAGTAAGCCACGTCCAACACAGTCAAACACTGAAACATCTTCATACAGTTATGAATCACAGTGGTTGTGGTCTGATTCACGTTTGCCTCGTTTCATAGGGTGTTTTTAAAGGTGAAAAGTCGAAATGCCCACATGAAGACACACCGGCAGCAGGAAGACACTCAGTTGTGGCAGTTCCAGAGGGTTCCTGAGCAAGATCGCATGATGGTGACACCTGAATGCCATGTTACACCACTAAAACCACCCATGAGCCTTCATTCTTTAACATGTGACAGAACTGCGGAGGCGAAAGCATCCATAAATGACATGTGCAGTGAGTCAATGCAGGAAATTGACTGTCCTCTGAAGACTGTGCTACATAGTCCACTGGACTACATTTCAAGTTAGAAGAAGAATGAGTAAATTCTTTGTAGATTATAATTGTGTAAAAAAGTATGTATCTGTATCTGGTATCCTGCATGATCTGGTTTTGTGTCATATTTCTTCTGTAATAAATCACCTGGTTTCTCAGTGATTATCAAACGCTCACATTCACAACAGATTGATTTCACAAGGCTGTCGACTTTAGAAAACCGCTTTTTATCAGCGGTGTGATGTTCTGAGTAATATGAAATGTGTTAAAATTCAAATGTTTTCATCATTTATCCACCCTCACCTTCTTCGGCTGTAAACAAAGCACTGAGCTCACAAACGCTGCTTTAATTGGGCATTACAGAGACCAATCACCACAGATTGGCATCAAGCGAAGGAGTGGCTTGGAAAAATGAATCGTTGAATGAATCATTTGAGTGTCATTGAGCACTTAAGGTCAAAATAGATGCATATTATAAGGCAATAAAAATGTTTTTGGACATTGCACGCATCTCAAACTGTTGTTGGAGATTCCCAAAACCAAAATATGAAATTTTCAGTACCCATAATAGGGGTACTTTAATTATTTATCTTTTGGGGTTTCCATACCTACTACACAGTTGAGTGCACAAGTGCATAGTGTTGCATAATTTGGGATGCAACTATTGTAAAAACTGCAGAACGTAACTTTTTTTTTTTGGTTAAAATTGATGCAGAAAAAGTTTGAGCAAGTTCCTAACCAGCCAGTGTTCGAAATGGTTTTCCCGGGAAATCCAAGCGCGTCATGACTGTAAACATAAAGAAGCTGTCAAGTATCGTCTCGCTTGCCTGTGAGGATCCTGCAATAAATATCAAAAAATAATTTTGATGGCGGGCTGTAAACTAGAAAG
>JAUMHQ010000078.1:1235212-1260034 GCA_032361165.1 Enteromius paludinosus
AAATGTTTTCATCATTTATCCACCCTCACCTTCTTCGGCTGTAAACAAAGCACTGAGCTCACAAACGCTGCTTTAATCGGGCATTACAGAGATCAATCACCACAGATTGGCATCAAGCGAAGGAGCGGTTTGGAAAAATGAATCGTTGAATGAATCATTTGAGTGTCATTGAGCACATAAGGTCAAAATAGATGCATATTATAAGGCAATAAAAATGTTTTTGGACATTGCACGCATGTCAAACTGTTGTTGGAGATTCCCAAAACCAAAATATGACATTTTCAGTACCCATAATAGGGGTACTTTAATTATTTATCTTTTGGGGTTTCCATACCTACTACACAGTTGAGCGCACAAGTGCATAGTGTTGCATAATTTGGGATGCAACTATTGTTAAAACTGCAGAACGTAACTTTGTTTTGGTTAAAATTGGTACAGAAAAAGTTTGAGCAAGTTCCTAACCAGCCAGTGTTCTAAATGGTTTTCCCGGGAAATTCAAGCACGGCATTGCATCATGACTGTAAACATAAAGAAGCTGTCAAGTATCGTCTCGCTTGCCTGTGAGGATCCTGCAATAAATATAAAAAAATAATTTTGATGGCGGGCTGTAATCTAGAAAGGATTATATGAAACACTTAAATAATATTCCAGTATTAAATGTGCTTTTGATTACACATAGCCTGGGATTACACAAGATTTGTGATATGAAATTCAAATGATGTGACAATTAGAGATTAGACTGTACATGAATTGAAATCTGCACGCTAATGCACATTATTATCCAGCATTGCTGATGTTGTTAACATTAATAGCCTGAGTATAAAATATAACAATAATACAAATTTGCAGGGTTTGATGTGATATGAGTCAGAAGCGTGGCACTACAGGACTTTTAAAATCTGAACAGATTTTTTAAAACACTAGGCATCATACACTTACCGAGTCTGTAAATAGTGGCAAAGTCTTAAGCTGAAAAATAAAATCTGTGACCATCATACCTGATTTTTGGTAGAATCTGTCAGCTTTAATCTGCAGACTGGCTCTAACTTTGCTCAACTAGCCTCATCTTGTTCAGACTGTAAAAAATCAGGGGCTAGATCAGGCTAAAGTCCTGTAGTGTGAACCAGGCATAAGTACAGGATTCACAACGTTTCCCGGTGACTGACAGCTGCATCACCCCTTGATCGTCTTGCTGTCTGCCCTCTGAATACATTGGGGAAAAACCTGCTCAACACAGAGGCTGCAATACCAAAAGGAACACAACAAAAACAAACTTCAGCCAGCCAATCAGCAAGAAGAAGTGGTTTTTAATGCGCGTTAAACCCCAACTCTTCTTGCCGATTGGTTGGCCGAAGTTTGTTTTTGCGCTTGGTGCACATCCTGGGGTCTGTTCCATAAAACAAGTTATTTCTGTTAGTCTGACTTACTGTCAATTGATTTGGTTTAAAATAAGTCAGACTAATTAAAACAAGCCTAGCTTATTTGGTAAACTTGTTTTAAGGAACTGTGCCCATAGTGTTTGCATAGAGCACCTTTAACGAAGACACTGATGAAGCATCCGGACGATCTGTCAATAACCATTCAGAAATATGCAGAGATTCCGAAAAAGCAAAGCTGTAGCCAATCATCAAAGAGAGATTGATGACATTTGACCAATTTCAGCATATACAACGCTTCAAGCTAATTTGCATGCTGCTACTCCCACCACTGAGCTGTGTGAGCCTGGCTTTGTTTGATTAAAGTGATAGCTCACCCAAAAGTTAAATTCTACCATTTTACTCCAAACTCACAAGACCTTCGTTTGTCTTAAGAACACACATTTAAATATTTTTGATTAAATCTGACACAACGCATTATATTACATTATTGCTAGTGTAGTAATATACTTGTAATAGCTGCAAGTATTCTTGTAGCTTTAAAAAATATCGTTTCTGGACCAGGGAACATTGTAGTTGTGTTGCTGTCAATAGAGAGCTCTCAGATTTCATCAAAAATATCTTAATTTGCATTAATGTTTGCCTACAAAATCACCTCTGCATCTCTTTACCTAAATTCAATACCTAAGACTTATGCACCCTAGAAGCTTGTGTTCAGTAAACAGCATATTGTTGTTCATCCCAAAGAGGCACAAAATCACCCTCATGGACTTCCATATCAAATGTTCCTTCCAGGTGGACTCTATTCATTTACTAACTGCTTGTTTTCTTTAGAAAAAATCAGTAATACTAGCTTTTCTGTTCTTTTTTCAATCATATCGATTATAACATTATTTTAAATGTTTATATACGAAATATCTGACAAGATTTTCTTATGAACTCACTGCGCCTGTTTAATATGCACTCAGTATGCATGCTGTGTTTCAATAGTATGCTTGACTTATGCGACAATTTTATAGCAGATGTCTGCAAAATACAGGCTTATCACTGGATCTTTTTCTTTTAAAAAAACAAAAACAATGTGTTTATCACAAGTGGGATTCGAACACACGCCTCCAGAGGAGACTGTGACTTGAACGCAGCGCCTTAGACCGCATGAGACGCTCCATTAAATCGACGTTTAGCGATGTTGTCAGGTCTAAGGAGAGATTCCCTTATTTTACCTCGTCGAATTTATTTCTAATTCAGTGACTGGTAAAATCTTCCTGCTTCGTTTAATGTATAAAGTATTTTCTTCCAGACTGCAAAGTCTGTCACGTGTTAAGCGTTACGTCACTCAGCCCTGGTCGAAAGAAGCCAATCACAGTCGTTTATGATTAAAGTAAAACGTACTTTATTTTTATAATTTCACGGAGATTATTGGGTCGATTTTTATGCATATGTTAACAACAAGCCGTTTCAATTAACTTGTTTAAAATATTTAATTTCTAATGAAAGAGCTATTTCTACCGAGATAAAACACTCGCTCTGATTTGACCGTGTTTAATAGAGAACAGCAGTTATGCGCCCCCTGGAGGAAGAGATGCGTGTAACACACACTACAGTGTTTAGTTAGTATCGCGAGCCACCCCCTGGTCAAACTCGACAGCTGCTTTAGTTTCGATTGGACAGCATGTTCATAACCGCCGTCTTCAGCTCCAGAGATCAAGTTTATATCTGACATTTCATTAGCTACAACAATAATATATGAACGAATGCACGCGTATTTAGAAAATAGGAGCAGTCTGTGATTGTCAGGGTGTTCAGAAGAGAAGCGTTTAGTGCTGATATGGACCACGTCGAGAAAACACTGAGCTAAAAAAGGTACAGAGCACATTACTTGTTGTATTTGCAATAAATATGCTTGCTTAATTTACCCCACACGCCTATAGTAGATGATACAATGTAGATCACAAACATTATATATATATATGTTGTTGTTTTTTAAACCCAGTGTTATTTTAGTATAATTTACATACTATTATTTTTATAATTTTTGCATTGCATGTTTTTGTCAGTTTGTTGTTTTGTAGTTTTTATTAGTTTAAGAATTTAAAATTAAAAAAATATATATTTGTATACATAGCTTCATATTTGATTTAATTTGACATTCATTTTAAGTAACAGTTGTTTATTTATTTACATTTGATTTGTTTTAAGTTTGGTTTCATTTATTTTATTGTTATATTATATTCATAAACCTTTGTAAATTTTAGACAGCTTTTCCATAATGTTGCAAAAATGCTGTTTACTGGTAAACAATGTTTTATTTTTATTCAGTCACAAATCAGAAAAACTATGGCTTCGGCACAACCTCCAAACTTCTCCTGGGTAGATCCTGGTAAAGTTGCAGGCCTGGCAATGCCCCGAATGACGGCCCACTATCAGTACCTGTTGAACAACGGCATCAAACATCTGGTGACCCTGAGCGAGCGCAACCCTCCTTACCATGACACCTGTCCAGACCTGACCCTTCATCACATCAGGATTCATGACTTCTGTGCGCCCACGTTCGATCAGATCAACAGATTCCTGTCCATAGTGGAGGAGGCCAATGCAAAAGGACAGGTAAAAATGGCACACTAACTAAATGATCACCTGGAGCCTGTAGTTTTATGCTTCATCCGCTAAGGTTATATAGTGGAGGTGTTTAAGAGTGTCTGTGCTGAAGTGCTTGTCTTTGACAGGCTGTTGCAGTGCACTGTTTGCATGGTTTTGGGCGGACGGGGACCATGCTTGCCTGTTACCTGGTGAAGAGCAGGAAAATCACCGGAATCGATGCCATTAATGAGATTAGAAGCATACGCCGAGGGTCCATTGAAACCAGAGAGCAGGAACAAATGGTGGTGCAGTTTTATCAACAAAATAAGGTGTAAAATAAGAAACATTTATTTTTATGATGCAGAGGTTTATGAATAATGTTATACAAAGCAATAAAGCAATAATTATTTATTTTTATGTTTGAAGACTATGACCTACTGTAAATATCTGGTAAACTACAACATCCAACATGAATAAAATCCTATAGTATATTTTTCAAGACAATAAGTGTAACTAAAGTGAATTCAGGTAAAGCACATCATCATTAGTCTCAGTAATCAAAAATGGCTCAGTTTATATGAGTTAACCTTGTGTGTGTACAGTTTTACAGTATGCATGCAGTTTAGGAGAGTCTAGCAACAAATCATGAAATATTCAACCTTGTTTATCATTTACACACTACTGCCCGAATGATTGACAGTCTCTGAGGCTTGCCTTTTCATCAGGACACTTTGACTTCACCTGAAGTGACCATTGCCAAAGAAAACAGCTTCTGCCGCTCCTTAAAGGTCAGATTCTCTGGGGATCGTCGTGTTTTGAAGCTTTTGTGATCTACTTCACTGTAAGAACATGCATACAAAACAATCACCCGATTACAGTTCAATATTACAGGCTTCTCTAAACATCCAGTATGTGTATTTTAAAATCATGATCATTTAAATTGAGGAAATTTCGGATAAAAATTCCAACACCATCATATTATTTATTATTATTATATATTATTTTAAGAACTTGCATGTAACGAAAACGCAACATAACACCAACATACATGAAGACAGTGAGCAATATAATAAATATGTGACAGAATTCAGCCAGGTTCTCTAATAATGATAAAATTGTAACAGCCCTGCAGCGTCGAACAAAGGAGGGAGAGGGTTTTTGACAAGTGCCTTTAATTTATATATAACATAAATTATCCAAATATTATTATAATATAATATTTATTACAGTATTAGCAGCATTATTGATTGGCTAATCCATTAACCTCAGGCTGTATAATTGCTGTACAATTTACGGTTACACCTATCCTATTACCAGAATATTAGCCATTTATTACTGCAAACTAATGCATTTTTTACATGACTTCTCTATTCTGTAGAGTTAAAAAAAAACTGATTTGGTGTAAAGAATCATGCATTCATAGTTGAGACTCACCCAAAACAGAATTTCTCAGATGACATTTTGCCACATCCTGTAGATTTGACTTCATCTGCAGTTCCAAATATCAACGTTAGTCAAATTTATCAAGCCTGAGACAACATTAATCAACGATTGATTATGAAATATCATCCATTACCCTTCAAACTGGCTTCTTGAGTAAATGGGCTTTCCTTTTGCTGGTCAGCGGGAGTTTCAGTGTTTTCACAGTTATGCTAGAATGACAAATCGATGCGTAAAAGCTCATGCAAACAAGTGATAACTGTGACCTTTAAGTGCACGCTTCACAACTCACCACTACATTACGTCTTGTCTGAAACCACTTCTGTTCTACCCCAGAATCGCTCCGACAATCCTCATCCTCCTCACCGCCCTGCTGGAACTCCTCCAGTCTCTTTTGAAACTGCAGCTCTAGAGAGAGTCTGCGCAGACGTTCGCTCTCCTCTATGCTTCGCTGCACTTTGGTCTGCAGCTGTTGTACTTCCTGTTGCAGCAGGTCTGCAGTCTGTTGGGCATCCCGCTTCAAGGAATCTCCAGCGGACAGCTTTTTGATCTTATCAGGCTCTTTCTGCTGAGGGTTTGCACTTAGACATGAGGCTGAGCTATTCTGCAATGTCTGCGCAGGCGATTGGAAGACCGCTGTTTTTTTCTTGAGAACCTGCTGTGGTCTGTGAGACGGCGATGCATTGCTCTGTTTTTGATACCAATAGGGTTCTGGAGACAAAATTTGGGTCTCCACAGGTTGGCGGAACGTACTGAATGAGACACTGTTGGCTTGCGATGTATATGGGACGTCCATTCGTTTCGGCTGCGATAGAGGCACGGACTGGGAGGTTGTCGGGATCTTCCAGAGTCCGTTCCTGTGTCCCAGGCCGGATAAACTAGAATCCACTGGGCTTATGGTTGCAATCCTGTTCCACTTGCTCAGATCTGGCTGCTTCTTTAAATACCTCGGCCTGTCCACTAGAGGACCTCCTTTCTCTTCACTCCAGAGATTGTCTTGAGAACGTGCCTGTTTCTGTGAGAAGCATTAAAATTTGTACATTACACAAGAAAACGTATGTATATATTTTTTTTAATAGAAAAATGTGATCTTAGTCTTATCCTAGTCTAAGATGGAATGAAAATAAATTTTGCTTAGTTCTGCTTAATTATGTTTAATACTGTTTATTGTAGTCAATCCGTTTGCAACAGAAAAATTGTATGATGGTTTTGTATAAATATTTTTATCTCCTTTTCCAGATTTTAAGGACCAATAACAGTGCCAGGACTTAAATGTGTATATCAATACAGAAACCTTAAACTGATTCAAGTTAAATGTGTGACAACTAACCCCGGCGTCCCCTATCTGGCAGGTGATTCTGCTTTCAAACAAAGTCATGCAAAGCTTGTGGAAGCACAAATATCAGCAATAAAACAGACAGGAAATGCAACACACAGATACCATGAGGTTGATCTTTTGCTGATCCCTGGAGAATGGAGCAGTATGTTCAGTAATTCTTGGTGTTTTATTGCTGTGTGGTTTAGATGTCGGCAGGGTCAGATATTCTCTGTGCAAAGTCTCAGTGTTTGAAAGAGTGTTTCTTTGTTTCCCCTGGAGTGACAAGTGAAATAATGAGGTCAGGAGTAAAAAAAACGTGGGACTGTTCCTAAAGGTGATTGTCAACATTTATCTGTACTCACAGAATCCATGAGATTTTCAGTGGAGAAGGATAATGTCTTATTTTCAGGAGGAACTGAATCAGCAGCCGTTTCCTGGTTACCTAATGGAGAGAGAAAACAAGCTTAACAAACCATAAACAAGAAAAAAAAAAACGAGTTGTAAATATAAACACTCACATGCCAAGTTGGGATTGGAACGGAATTCCAGTTTCTGCTTGAGCCATTTCTGGTTTTGTTTTGTGTTCACTCTGCTGACTGTGTGCTGGTTTCTTAAGGTTTCTAATGGTTTTGATGGACCAGAAACTGATGCTTCAGCACTGTCATGACGATAGGAGACGAGGGACTTCTGCTTGGACGGTCCATCGTTATCATGATCTGACAAATGCAAAACAAGCATGAATATGATCAAAGTTATAAATTATATACACAAGGTTCTTCACAGCGATGCCATAAAAAGAATCGTTTTTGGTTCCACAAAGAACTATTCAGTCAAAGGTTCTTTAAAATAACCATCTCTTTCTTACCTTTTCTTAACAAACTTTTGTTTTTAAAAACAAAGGTTCTTAATGGAACCATTTAGACAAAGGTTCTTCTATACCATCATGAAGCACTTTCATTTTGAAGAGTGTATTGGCTATAGAAGTATTGAGTGAATTGAAGTATTTCAGAAGATTCACAGATTTCTTACTCTGTATTTTGACTTGTTTTCCTGCACAACAATCTTAACAATCTTAAAACATTAACCTAAAAAGCAAATCAAGTCTAGTTTAACAAAAAAATCTATCAAAATTAAGTGAGTTTGAGCTTTAAACAAGAAAAAAATCTGTCAGTGGAGTAAGAAAAATACACTTAACATCTGTTTTATCTTAAACTTTTTGATCCATTTTTTTTTTGTCATTTTGCTTCTCCAGCTAATTCATCCTGATTTGAGAACAATTCGATATTTGTACTGGGAAATCATTTTTGTAGTGAGGTGTTGTGTGTATTGTAATGTTGTGTGCTCAGTATTCACTACCTTTACATGTTGTTTGTGGTGGCCGGGTAAATACTCCCTCAAAACCATAATATAAAGCTGCAGACTTCACAACTTCCAGTGATACAACCGACCCGGTGTGCATCATTATCTCCGCAGCCCTGAATAAGATCGGTGAAATCAGTTTTAATAATTTTAATCTGATCTAGTCATGCCTATCACACACATAAGAGACTCAAAAACACAAAACGATTAACTTATATTCAAATGAATTCACCTTTCCTGTGGCACTCCCACAAGACTTTTGCCATCCACACTCAGTAACTGATCTCCTGGATTCAGTCTGCCATCCTTTATCGAAACACAACAGTGTATATAATATGTTTCAAACAGGCACATTATGACTTTTTGTATTTGCACAATGATACTGACCACATTTGCTGCTCCTCCCTGGACGACAGATTTGATAAAAATTCCCAGCTTATCCTGTCCAGCCCCCTAAAAAATAAGTTCTGCAATTTAATTATTCTAAAATTACACTAACACTTTACAAGGTCTAATTTGATGCATATTAATGCATAAGCTTACATTAAACGAAACATTAGCTGTATATTAATTGCAGCATTTATAAACATTTGTTTAAGTTATTTAAAGATACAGTTGTTAGTTATTTGTTTGATAGTCGACAGTGCATTAAACAACACTAGAACAACTTTGGATTTAAAGCTTTCTTCTTGTAAGTTCATGTTAACTACCTTGGCAGCTACAATGCTCACTCCCATTCCCCCATGCAAAGGTTTCTTTAGAGTTAATTTCACTGGTTCAGGTTTCTGTATTGACAAAATAAAATCATGGTTGTGTTCAGTGTTAAAAAATTCAGAAGAGCTTCAATAATAAAATGAATTGTCCAGATGCGCTTCATATATGAGGACAGGTTCATTAACTCTTGACTGTTTTATGGGAATTAAAAACTTTATTTTTATCTGTAAATTAGCAACATACCCAACTCGAACCCTTTGCGGAGTGATCCGATGGGTTAAAGAAAACGGTCCAAGTCCCGATGCAGTTAGAACTGGGAATTAATTTACAGAGACCTAGAGAATTACAGATATATGCATCTTCAACTACTGATCTGAAATCTGTATGTTGACTTTACACTATCACAAGGGGAATGCTACCTTTGCGACAGATGGGTTCTAAAAATTCCTGAAATCCCTTGGGAATGCCACGCATGGAATCACTTGAATATCCGTCCTCAGGCAACAGGAAAGGCAGGTGAAGGCCCAGTTCTTCTTCCAGACGGATTTCTCCACCCTCTCCTCCCAGGACATCTGTTGTGGTTTCTGCTAAAGCCGCTACACGCTCTGTCAGTGCCTATGAATGACAAGCTCTTAAGAAGACACCATCTTTCAGTGAGGCTACAGAACAATTGTGACCCTGGAGCACAAAAACAGTCATAAGTAGCACAGGTAAATTAACACTATACATGGGTCGAAATTATAGAGTTTTCTTTTATGCCAAAAATCATTACGATATTGAGTAAAGATCATGTTCCATGAAGATATTTAGCACATTTCCTACTGCAAATACATCAAAACTTCATTTTTGATTAGTAATACACTTTATTTCGATAGTCCATTTCTACTAACTATAAGTAACTTTGTAACTACATGTCAACTAATTCTCATTAATTGGCATGTCTACTAACTCTCAGAGTAGACTACAGTAGTTTGGGTAGGTTAAGGGGTTAGTAGAATAAGTTGACCTATACCTGCAAGGTTTCTGATGGTCGGTATATGTGGATCCATCAAAATAAAGTGTTAGAAGATATTAATACTCTAATCACTGCAAGTTGACATGTAGTTATTTACTGTTAGTAGATTGTCTAAAGTGGACTATTGAAATAAAGTGTTACCATTATATGCATTGCTAAGAACTTTATTTGGACAACTTTAAAGGCCATTTTCTCAATAATTAAGTTTTTTTTTGTTTGCGCCCAAGATTCCAGATTTTCAAATAGTTGCCAAATATTGTCTTATCCTTAAAAACACATTAGTGGAAAGTCTATCAGATGAAAAATTTTGACACATAAAAAAACCAACTTCCCATCTCATGTCATTTTGCTTCTTAGTTTAATATGTAAGAATGTTTTGATATTTGTATTGGATGATACTTTTTGATTTGGGTGAGCGTTCATTTTCCTTCATGGACTTACGGCTGAAAAGTGGGGTTGATTTGGGCTGTAGTGATATTGGCTCATCAGTGCTCTCAGCTGCAGCGAGTTCAGCTTGTAGCACGTGGACTGAATCATCTGTGCGTCGCGTGTAGAGTAAGAGGTCATGGTTAGAAGCATCGTGGCCTGAAGGAAGCAACATATTTAAGGAAATAACCACAGATGGGTCAGATCTTTGGATGCTGATAAGGATCTAAATGATATTGTTCAAAACAGCAGTCACATCATTTTGCATGCTGTATTCCTTATCGTCTTCTTTTTAGATACACTACCTGGATTATACGGCTGAGATGGCAGTCAAAGGCCAGCTCCAGCCCTTGTCTTTCTGCCCAGGCCTCCACGTGCATCAGACGCTGCCGTAGGGTTTTGCCCCAGTAGTTTGAGCACAGCGTGGATCCCGGCGCAGTGAGCCGGTTCAAGATCCAAGCTCCCATCAAGTGAAAGAGCTGAGAAAAAAGCTGGATGCTCAGAGCAGGGTTGACCCGACACCTTCGGAGCAAACTCATTGTCCTTATGAGAGTGTTCAAGACGCCTTCTAAGAAACAAATTCAGACCATTTTTTATTTGCAAGAGTACATACATCACCATCTTTAATCCAGATCTGTTATCATCTGAAGCAACAAAAGAATTAGTTTGTGTGAAAATGAACATTTGCTGAACCCTCAGGCCATTCAAGATGTAGATGAGTGAGTTTCTTCATGGAAACATATTTGGAGACATTACAACTACTTACAATAATCCACACCAAAATAATGAACTGATTGCTTTTCACATCCCATTTAATGCAGGTAAATCTGAATTAGATGTAGCAGATCATTAAAATGCATTATAAATACCTCAGCAGTCAGTATGAACCATTGTACAGAAAACACTGAAATATTTTGCAGTTACTACACATCTTACCAATTTCTTTTGCCTGAACCATTTCCTTTTTTACGTCAGCAAAGAATGCAGGTAATTGATTTTCAAGATCAACCTGAAGCCGATGTGACAGGTACCTGAGGAAACACCTAATTAAACACTCAAAATACATCGCCCTTCCTGCAAACGCCACAATGCAGTCATGTATTTATCATACCTGAAAGCCTGCTGCACAAGCTGAGTGAGAGCATTTTGAGCCTGGAGCGTGATGGGACACAGATCTCTGTCCCGTCTGATGAAGTTCAGGAGCTCAGATGTGTTGGCCAGCCAGAAGGCAAGAGCCACTGCGATGTTCCTCTGTTTCTAAACGAGAAACAAGGAAATTATCAGGGAATTCATTTATGATTTCCAGGCCAAATTGAAAAAAAGTCAGGGAGTATATCACATTTTTTAATCTTTAATCTACCTGAATGACGGCTTGAATCAAGCGCACGATCTTGTCAAATATCATGCAGACTTTCTGTTCAGTCTGCTTACGTTTTTGGCTTGTTAAAAATCGCCCAACCAGATAAAACACAAACGCAGGCGAGAGCTTAAAGTGAATCGTGGAGCTGTTAATGTCACTTATCACTGCAAGCAAGAAAGAATCCTCATCTGAAACAGAAATCAAAGACAGAAAGGAAATGACCTAAGAGGGGACAGTATAACTGTGCTGACTGGATGCTTTTATTCATTTTATCTTTACCTGTTTCCTTTAAAGAAATGCTGAGGGGGAGATTCCATTTAACTTCCAAGTAGTCTTGTGTCACGCTGTAATCAGGAGAAAAATACATTATTTACTAAATACAAAATAAATGTTATTGTTGCATTGTATAGCATGCAGACATTTAGAAAATGTTTTATTGATTTCAGCAAATGCCAGATTTTACAAAAAAAAAAAAACAGTTAACTATGAATTTATTAGTTACAATGATAAAGTGACAGTTTACTTTATTAGTCAACAAAATGTCACTAATATGCTGTTAAATTATGTTATTACATGTACTGTAGACACCTAAACATAGTTTTTTCCAAATATATATATTTTTCTTTACATCATCTTTTCTATACACCAGCTTTTAATGTTCCAAACTAATTAAGTAAAAACAAAAGCTGTGTGATTTTCACACAATTTTTGCTATAATATTTGCACACTCAAACATGTTTGATGCTTGATTTTTTTTGTTTTTTTTTTGTTAAAATTGATTAGTGATTAAATCAGGTCTCCTTTAGGTAAATATTGTCCACTAAAAAGTGATTACCTGTTTGTTTTACGGCTAGAGACACTGTTCTCTAACGCGTGACTGCTAGAAACAATTTTCTTCTCTTTCCTTGATAATGTCCTCTTGAAATTCTCAATTACTCCAACTTTTTCCTTATTTTCCAAGCAGCCATCCTAAAAAAAAGTTTTTGTTCACTCCTAAATCCTGATATTTAACTTAGTTGATATATCATCTCATGGATTTAGTAGAATGACAGAGACCTGCAAAGTTACATCACTGTCATTCCTCAAGACAAATCTGCCATCTGTGTCTTTATTCCAGTTGAGTTGAACCACCAAGGGCTTTTCTGAAAGGTCCAGTTTTCTTTTCTCTAAATGGTGAAAACACAGAACATGAAGTCAGTTGTGACCAGGACTGAGAACAGAAGTTTAATTCAGTCCTGCTGTCACCTTGGTTTTTGAAGACCTCATACAAAGAATATGAGAAAGACTGAGAGGTCCCATCAAGCAGAAACTTCTCCAGCAGGGTTTCAATGACCTCTTGTGTGGTAGAAGTGCTTGAGATACAAATGCATTTGGTGGCACAGTTCCCTGAAACATGGTCTTGGAGGTGGAAACGAATAACTCCACGAAATACAGAATCCTAAAGAATAAAAAAAGATGATTAAATTGCAAAGACGGAAATAAGCTGTTTTTTAAATCTTAATTTATATTTAAAAAATTCTTAATAGCAATGAGATTAAATTCAAACTAAAATACAAAAATGAAGTTTCTTCAATATCTCAATTTTCAGTTCCAGACAACAATGAGATTAAATGGACAATGCAAACAAGGTCAATTAAATTGAATTTCTTTAATTTCATTTTTTTTAATAGTAGCAGCAATACATAAAACACACTAAACATTTAAATAAAATAAAGCATGCAATTGTTTTCTTAGAAAGCAAAAAGATTCAATGAAAAAAAATCACAAATGGAATTTCTACAATTCTTATTGATTCTAGACAATTCTATTAAATAAAAATATCAGAAATGGAATTTCTTTATCTGTTATTTCTACTGAACATCGATAGTTCTCCACAGAAAAAGACCCCAGTAATCAAAATGTGCTCAGATTTGCCGAGCACCAAATCTCTCGAAAGTCAAATTCTTCAAATGCCAAATTATTTGATGCTGTACAGTATATGACTTTTTCACTTCTTTCTCCTCATGAACCATTTAAAAATGTACAATTTCAGCTCAAACATTACTAAACCTCTCTGTAAAAGTCTAATCTTTGAAAAGAAAAGCGTTCACCTCGTCAGGTTCAGTGATCTCAAACAGGCTGAGTCGCTTTGAATTCCACTGACGGATGTTTTCCTGAAGTCTCCTGCGCTCCTCTGGATTCGTCTCAGCATCAATACTGCTTCTTTGTTTTTGCTTCATATCTTGGTAAGCGTATCAGATATTGCTATTTTAAAAGAATAATCCACTTGGTATCAAAATGAAGCAGAGAGAGCTTCCCTGAACTTCATGTTATTCTCACATCAAATGCCTGGCACTGATTTTTTTAACATTCAGACGGTTGATTGTTTGAGTTTGTTTGACCCATTAACACAGCAGTTGAAAGGCTAACCTCATTTCCCATGATGTCCTAATGCATAGGGCTACAGTAACACAGATGAACGAAATTAGAAGCGCCCTAATTTGGCCATTTAAGCCTAATTTAAAGGAAATGCCCTACTTTTTAGTGCCCGTTTGATTGTAAACCCATGTTTTTGTTCACTATGTTAAAATCTAAATCTGCTGAACTAGAATGAGAGTTGCTGAATGCGCCTAAAATAAGGAATATAATGAATACCCTTTTGTTCGGACTCAGACACTAACATAACATAATGAAAGAATTTACAGGTCAGTACACCTTAATTAGCATAAACGATTGTCTGTCAATAAAAGCATTCCTTCATTAAAAGTGAGTTTCACGGATGGCTGGATGTGAGTTATGACCATGAACATAAAACAAGCTAAACTAATCACCCAGAATGTGAATAATGAAAAAATATACAGACACATTAGATATTAAAAATAACACATTTAATGAACAAAAGAAATATAGCAAATAAAGCATTAAAAGTGTGGGGAAATGTCATTTAAAATGTCTAAAATCATCTGAACGCAAATACACTTTCGTCTTTCTTTTGGATACATGTTGCAAATATGACATTATGCTATTATTACATTATTGTACATACCATCAACCATAAATGTTCTGATTGCATTTAAAAAAATATTTCTAGGATGTCTCAGTTGCTTTCATTGGAACAGTGTTTATTTCAGGAAACTGAGGCCCATCTTTTTTCTTGTGTTTACGCCTGCTAAAGAACATATGACATTATTAACAGACTAAATGAACAACTATATTATTTGTGAACTAAACTAAAACACCTACCTTCTCATATTTTCCACATCATCCACAGTTTCAGGCAGATCAACACCTCTCATTTCTGGTAAAAGCATCACAAGTCCACTGTACAGAACTGACATGGACCCTGTATATGGGGACAGAGAGAAACATGAGTCAATAAGAAACACAAGGACATTATCTGTGTTTTGATTTCTGAAATTCCGAAATGATTTCTCACCATAGACAAAGAGAGGAAGCTCCTGCCAAATATTAGCTAATCTGTACAGAATAAACGGAGCAACGACTGCCCCGATGTCACTGGCTGAGGAGCACACAGATACGCCTAAGTTTCTGTAATCCACAAGAGAAACATTTAATGCATATTTAAAAAAATATTACCTAGATAAAGAAAAACCAATCTAGGAAAGGAAGACAAACTTAAAGAGGATTTCAAGGCAATGCTCAATTGTTTGAAACATTACTATATAGATATACAGTAGATATAGATATGCATATATAGAGTTTGGAAAACATTTATGCATTTCTGTGTGGCGTGAGTACCTGTTAATGTATTGTTGTGTTTTAAGTAATTGCTATGGCATCAATAGGTAAATAAATGAGATATTTAATTGTCCTTTAATGAAAAACCCATAGACTCATAGAAGGTCAAGCAACCCAAATTTGAATGTATGAAGCCAAAAAAAAGTTAATTACTTCTTATTACTATGCACATTGCAAGCATATCGGCTGTTTATAAGTATGAACTTAGACCACATTTTAGATCCCTTAAATCTAGTACCCAAACCTAAACTCAACTCAACTACTTATTAACAAGCAGCAAATTAAAATATTATTGAGGGAAAAGTCATAGTTAATTGTTAGTTAATAGTGACAATTGAAAACGATTATTGAAAATTAGCATGTTTTTAGGCTCCTTTGTTTAAGTTCAGTAATTTTACTCTAATGGCAATATACATGTCCTTTTCTATGCAATTAAAGTGTATACATACAATAACATACAATACATACAGTACATACAAACATACAATAACTGAACATAAATATGAAAAAAAAAAAAAAAAAAACTTTCATTTTCAGATGCCACTTTTGGTCCCCTAAAGTGTGACCAAAATATAAAAATTTGGCATTCATTTTAATGGATTATGTGATTGAAAACAGCATTATTCATATTCATTGATAAAAGACTGATAAATACCTGAGCGGTGTAGGATACAGTTCTGTATTGACAAAACTGACAGTCTCATTCCCAACAGCAACAGCTAGTCTTCCAATTATCGCAATGGTTCGTTTCAGCCATGAAATATCTTGGAAAAACAGATTGATGAACATAAATGAAACATTTCCCAAAAAAAAATGCCAAAACATGTCTGGGGTGTAGCTTACTCTGTGGAATAAATGGCACAGACAAACAAGCGGCCCCTCCGATAAAACTGACTGTTGCCATGAGAGGGCGTCTGCCAATTCGGTCAACTAAGAAATAAAATATAACTCCAGTTGGAAGCTCCACCACAGCTGAGATGAGAAAATCCAGGAAAACATTATCTCCCGTGATTCCTAAACGCAACACCAAACCCTGGAACACCACTGCACCGGTAAACCTGCAGGAATAAAAACAATACAAAATATCACAATGCTTATACATTGCATTTGAGGGGTTTGTATTATTTTCATACTTATACTGTTAAACAGTTGCATAAAAAGGTGTATTTAGGGACACATAAAGAAAGCTCACCATGCATATATCAAGATGAGGGTGTGTTTTCTCATTTTAGGAGTCATAAATAAATCTTTATATGAAGGGCGAACAATTTCCTCTTGTTTTTCTATCAAAAGATCATTCTAAAAAAAAAATCAATACAAAATAACACACTTACTGCAAAAAAAGTAATGCTTAATGTAACGAAAAATTTTATATTTTTTATTTTATATATAATTTTGTAATTATAATGTAGGAACTACCGTTCGGTAAAAAGGAACAAACTTTGGTTGTACTTCAGAAACGAGATGAATTACCTCTTGAAAGTCTTCAGGAAGTGATCTTTTATTGCACTTGGCGATGCTCTCAACAATTTTTATAGCTTCTTTAGTTTTCCTTTGTGACAGCAACCATCTGGGAGACTCTGGAATAACCCTGTTGTAACATTGATGTCTGCCATATATGATAGAATCTTATATAAAGATACCAATAACTTATGTAAAATGACTAAAGAGAACCTTCATTTCAAATGTGATTAAAAACCAGTCATAAATATATTATCGTTCCATTGCAAGCAATTACCAGTGATAGATCAGAAAGATGAATGTTGGTAGAGTCATTGCCAGCTGTAGGTTTTTCCATGAAGGAATGTAATACGCCAGAGCAGGAAGGAGCACCAAACCCAACGAGTACAGAGTACGGGATATAGCGGAGACAAATTTCCTGTTGTCTGATCCAAAGAATTCGATAACTGTTTCGAAAAAAGAAAATATATCAAGAAAATTCATTCCTGTAGCTCACACAGCAGAGCATGGAGCTAGCAACTCCAAGATCATTAAAAAAAAATGCATGACCTGATAAAATGCATAACTTGTATGCAATGCAAGTTGCTTTGGATGAAAGTGTCTGGCAAATGCATGAATGCAATATATGTAACACAAGTTTGCAATCTTAAAGCTCCGGAGCGTAAAGCACTTGAATCTTTAAACTGGATTGGTAATGTTACAAGCAATGTATTTGACTTTCAGATATTTGAAATGACCGAGTAGTTATATTTAATTGATTTAGTGCTCAAGTCTGATGTTAATTCATGTACACAACTAATAAGAGCCATAGAATGGCATCTTATATACCCACCCAATACATATGTGGCGGTCCATGCTCCTTTGGCGAAAAAGCCTTGCAAACATCGAAAGAACAGGAGGAGGGGGTAATATGGTGAAAAAATAATGCATATCCCAGAAACTGCAAGGCCAAATATTGACACAATAAAACAAGATTTTCTCCCAAACCTGTAAAAAAATTTATATTATTGCCACGTGCTTGTATCATGATTTTTTAATGCACTTTGAATATAGCATGCTGATACATGAAAGAGGAAAAATACCTGTCAGCTAGGTATCCTGTCACTAGGGCACCTATAAAAAACCCTCCAGCTAAGGATGCCTGGTTCAGGTCTGCAAGCCAAGAGTCTTCACAAACCAATGAAAACTGGGATACATGAGGACAACATTCACATTAAGGAAACATTGATCTAATTAAAAACGGTCATGCATCTACATGTCGCTATGCATAAAATGATAAATCTATATTTAGTCATCTATATCAAGGAGTAGTGCTGTTAAATGATTAGCCTAATCGTATCCAGAATAAAGCTTTTTGTTTACATCATATACATGTGTGTACTGTGCATATTTATTATGTTTTTTTGACAATATTTACATGTATTTGGCCTATATATTATATTCATTTCATTAATGTTATACACAAATATATTTTTTCTTAAATATATACACAGTTTGACCGCACTGAAGCTTAGCTCAAGTTTAAACACTGATCAGTTACATTTTAAAGAATGCAAATGCAAAGCAAGCAAATGCATGTTAATGATTGGTTTCTTTCACTTCTTCCACATTTGAAGTCAGTTCTTAACTAAAGCTGGCACATTAACTCTCACCTCTGTTACAATGGTGCTCCGGTTCTCATTAAAGGTCCAGCCTTCATTACAAGAGGACAGATGTGTGCTGTTGGTGAAAATGGTCCGGTCAATGGAGATATTACACGTAAGCGCACTCCCGTTCCAAAGCGCGTCAAACTTTAGGCATTTACTGAACGCGCCGCGCGACCCCGTGCGGGGGACAGTGAGGTCGCGGACCTGCTGCTCTGAGAAAGCGCATTTCTCCTGGAGACTCGCGGTTTTACACCAGTGGTCTGGTGTGTATCCTAAGAACACAACTCCTATTAGCACAAAAGCGAGTAACAAAATAGGCAAAGACCCTAAGAGGGAGATTCTCTTCTGATACAACCCGAAGTCACCAGCGTGCTGAAGAAGTTCGTCAAAATTAGACATCTTTATGAATGTTGGTGGAAGCGGTTTCTATAGTAAGCCCTGTTTTATCATACAGCCAGTAGTTGACAAATCAGTTTGGAGTGGTTTAGCGCAGATTAAATCACGCAAGAGCATGGGGAGGTGGAGTTATGAAACCTTAAGAACCTGTTCAAAGTTCCTTCGCGTCAGTCAATTGTGAGGAAACAACATAGCATAATTAATTTCATGTCTAATACCTATGTAATGTGTTAAAGAAAGGCGATGTATGACATTTTTTAAACAGTATATTAAATGTGCATTTTACCTGGCAGATATTAGTCAGGTGATACAATCTGGATACAAAGTAGCAGCCGCGTTTTTTAGCGAATCACAAAAAAGCGTTCACGTTTGCTGCGATCGGATTGGCTGGCATAAATGAAGAATCCCAGCAAGCAATTTTTGGTCTAAAAAACGTCTATTAGCCGTTGAAACACAGCCTGGACGTCTAGGCTAAAATAGGGCTGTCAGTGGGCTCTCAGTGAAAATCAAAAAGACGTCTAAACATAGCTTTACAATAGACTAGACATCGTTTAGACCACTATTAAACGAATAAATCTGAACGTCTAATAGACGTTGAATCT
Source organism: Enteromius paludinosus (assembly GCA_032361165.1). NCBI lineage: Eukaryota > Metazoa > Chordata > Actinopteri > Cypriniformes > Cyprinidae > Enteromius > Enteromius paludinosus. Next base: position 1,254,644 of record JAUMHQ010000078.1, read on the forward strand.
GCGTCTAGGCTAAAATAAGGCGGTCAGTGGGCTCTCAGTGAAAATCTAATACGTCTAAACATAGCCCCAGAATAGACTAGACATCAAATAGACTGCTAATGAATGCCTACATATATATCTAATAGACAGCAAAACAACAATCCATCCAAAATAATTAACTATACAGCTTTAATTAAGAAAAATAATATTTTCAACAATACAAAATGATAAAAATACTATAAAAAATTATGAATTTTTAACAACCAATAGACGTTTTTAGGCCAAAAATTGCTTTCTGGGAAAGAGTGTGTAATTGGCTTATATTGCTTATAAAGTAGTGTGGGGCTGTAAAAAATAAAATAAAATAATACATATAAAAATTGCAGCCACTTTTGCATTCTTGACCTCTTTTTAGACCAAATGTGATGTTCCACTCAAAAAAACTATTTAGTAACCTACCATAACAAAATTAAATTACATAATTTAGGAATCTTGTAAATCCCACCACAATGAATAATTATTTGCATAACTGTCAAATCCTGTTTTTACATAGCAGCTACAACCTTCTTTAGATATATGCTATGAAAACAGTGAAATAAAGATTAATTATAATAATTTAGAGAATAGAGAATATAATTTTGTTGTCAGCTTTGCATCTTTTTTCTATTTAAGACATTTAAGATGTTCTAGCTTTTTGATTTACAGCTTTTGGGTAATGTTTAGATCAGCTTTGGCCCTAATACTTTGTTACTGGTTCTTGTAATACAATATGTACTTCACATGGGTTTCTAATTATACTCACCAATGTTCATCCCCAGGCTCTCATCCTGCAACTCAAAAAACAATTTCACAAAAATATAAATGAAGTTCTGGACTGCTGAGAACTCCTGGGCTTAGTCCCCAACAGTGTCGCCGAATAGGCTGGCTTGGGAGATGGGGGCGTCGAGAAAGCGAGCCTTCTCGGTGTCCGGCACCTTAATGAAATAACTGGCTTTGGCTTGAGTAATTAAAACTTCAAAAATAAAAAGCAGATACATTTTTATGTATAGTTTCTTCAAATGCATGCACCACCATTTTTTGTATAACCTCCCATCTTTTATAATGATAATATGCATGATACTAGACAAATGCATGGTGGCAAAGTTTAAATAAGCACGATACACATAAATGTAGTTGTATAAAGTTTATTTGTGAATGTGACAAACTGGCATTGAGATTAGTCTGTCTAATCAACCGATTGCATGTCTTTGTCCCTGAGATCTTGTTGTTCTTCAGACAGTGTGTCTGTGACGGTCTCCTCTGTGAAGATGAACTCCGTGTCAATCTGTTGTTCACCCTGAGCGTCATCTGTGCTCTCAATATAGTCGCATGTGTCCTCGTAGGCCTCTGGCGGCAGGTGGCGCTGGATGGTGAACGCTGTCGAGATTTCCTGTAGCCGAGCTTTTTCTGCCTTCAGGTTGGCGAGCTCTTTGGTCAGCAGCGTCTCTTCTGCAGGAGACGTACAGGTTGGTTCAGAGGGGGGGTTCGCTTCTGTTGAGACGGTCACTTCCTCTTTAGTTACTGCCACTTCCTCTGTAGTTTCCTCAGTAGCTATTGGCTCGGAAGCTGCTGAGTCTTCGGCTCCAGACTCTTGGGATCCGTGAAGCTTCTGATACAGGGTTTTCCTTTCGTCCTGAAGCGCTCTACATAGGTTCTCCAGTTTCTGAGTCTTCAGGGTGATGAGTTCAAACTCCTTCTCCTTCAGCGCTTTCTGCGTGAGAAAATCTTGATCATATTAATCTGTACCTACTATAAAGACTCAGCAGCACTATTTGTGTGAAGAGTCATTCTCCTTATTCTCATTGTACTGATGACAGTTGATAAATTATTTAAAATGAAGGCTTGCTGGCATCTATGGTTTAATGAAAAACCTTTCAAATCCATGGAAGCCATTTCTTTGCAAGGGAAAATGTTTCTTTAGATTATTAAATGGTTAAAAGGGGTTCTTTTAAGAGCTATTTACTGAAAGGTTCTTTGGAGAACCTGATATGGTTAAGAGCTTTCTACAATGCTGATGTATGATATAAAACGTGAGCAACTTACATCTGCAACCATATCAATGAGAGCTTTATTGCAGCCATCAAAACGGGATTTCCAGGCCACTGCCTCCTTCTCCAGCTTCTTCATCTTCTTTGCCATCTGTAAGGCAAATCAACATCTTACCATGTAAAATCAATTCATTATCTAATGTAGTGTCATATTTTCACAATTCACATCATATTCTTATTTATATTTTGAACTGTCTTTTATTTGGCATTTTCAGTTTTCCTTTTAACTGTAGGTTTAAGTTTTAAGTGTGTGCTTTTGTCATATTTGTATAATTATTTTAAATATTTCTGTTTAGGTTTAATGTAATTTTACATTTAGTTTTAGTCTTTATTCATTTCCAGTTAGTAATTTTAATGCTTTAGCTTAAATGTAGGTCACATTTCTCATTTGAGTTTAGTTTTTAAGTTTTTCACCTAAATTCCTTTTAGATTTATGTATGGTATCAAAAGATTTGAAGTAAATATTTGATTATTTCAGAGATACGCACCTTGTCCATGTCCTGTTTGAAGCTGGCATACACATTGTGACTCTTAGACACTGTTCCTTGGAATTCATCAAACTTCTCAGAATATACAGCAAGCTGACAGAAAAGACATTTCTTAATTTCCAAGCAAATATGATTTGAGAGAGCAATATGATGTGTATTATTTGATGTAAATTTACCTGAGCCTTCATGTCAATCTCCTGTTCTTTCAGAAGTTTCACATGTATTTTGGCCTCGGCAGTCTGCTTCAGTAACTGCAGAAAAATATAGATCGGAAGAAAGTAAACAATCCCAGAAAACAACAGAAAGGTTATTTCAGGACTTGGACAGTGGCAGTAACGCAGAAAAATCATTTGTGCAATAAAAACATCTGTTTTATAATATGAAATCTTAAACTCACATGTTCCTTCTCCAGCCTGTGTTTCTCCTCAGCTTCTTTAAGCATCAAGTTGGCCTTTGAGAGTTTTGTCTCCAGTAATTTCTGCTGCAGGTCTCGGTGCTTGAACACTTTTTCGAGATTCTGCCAAAAACACAACCTTTCAGTCTTCATCAAATGTATTTACCCACATGCTATTTCAATTAATAGTTCACCCCAATATTTAAATTGGAGTACTAAAAAAATGTAGCATTGCATCACATGCTCAGCAGTAGATCCTCTGCAGTGAATGGGTACCGTCAGAATGAGTGTGCACCCATTCACTGCAGAGGATTCATTTGTGAGCAAGTGATGTAATGCTACATTTCTCCAGACCTGCTCCAATACACACACTCATCTGCATCTCAGGCAATTTTTATAAGTGTTTATATATTATAACAATAATAAGAATGATAATAATGATAATTAAATGATTTAAATGATACGATATCTCAGGTCCTGTAGTTTTCCCTCACCGCCTCTCGCTGGTCATATTTAGATATGAGGTCCTTGAGTTTCTCAGCCAGGTCACTGTTCTCCTGACACAGCTTGTTGTTTCGGCTGCTGTGCTCTTCGATCTGGGCCTGGATGTCCGTCAGTGTGGTCTGGAAGTGTGTGGTGATTTCCTTCCTCTTCAGGTCATCTTCACGGCACCGCTGCAGAGTTTCCTCCTGCACCAAAAGCATGACGGTGGATGTGAGTTGTCCGTCAATGTTTTATAGTTTTAGTAAAAATAACTTTAGCATTTATTTGAAATGTTTTTATTGTCAAAGCATGAAGTCTTTCTGCTTCAAAATTTCATGTTAAATTCAGTGTATTTATCTGAGTGAACATGGCTTTAAAGTAAACCCTACTACACCAATGTTTTTCAGTGTGCTGTCATTTTGTATAGTAAAAACAAAACTATTTTCAGTGCAACTTTATAACACTGATAGATCCTTTAAAATCTAGGAACAAGTCTGATTGACCCACTTTTGCTTTTCAATATCGATTGAAGGTGTTTGATTTAGACAAGCTCGGATGTTTTAACACATTCATGTCATGTCACCTTTAGCGTCTTGTTGTGTCTTTGCAGCTCTCTGCACAGGCCTTCTAGTTTGCTGCGGGCCAGAACGGCTCGGCTGTGTTCGCTCTGAAGCTGATCCTTCTCCTTCAGCACCTGGAGAAGTTTCTTCTGCAGGACCTTCAGCTGTTTCTGGTCCGAGCGGTGCTCCTCCAACTGTAGATTACATGTACACACTATATACTTAAGATCTCTTTTATTTAGGAGAAAGCCACTTTAATATAATATCTCAAACAAAATGAAAAGACAGATTAGAGAATTTGTGTTTGTTTTATTATGTAGAAATGTACAACACAAGACTAATATAGGACAACCCTAAACAAAACTGCTGAAATAAAATATATTTTACATGTAATGCAAAGTCTTTGTGTTTGTAATATGCTTTATATACTTAAAGTTATACTTAACAGTATATTCATTCACAAACATAGGTTCATTTTCTGTACAATAAGGTAGCTTGTTAAAAAAGTGTTGTTTGTTTTTTATGTTTCAAAGACACCTCATTGTTGATGATGTTACTCACCAGTTCAGCGTGTTTTTTAATGAGAGCCTCCAGTTTCTGCTCAGGGCTGCCGAGTTTATTCAGGCTCTGCATGAGCTGCATGGCTTCCTTCCCTGTGATTAGATACCAAATGTTCTTTGGTCACACAGTTTGATTGCATTTAGTAGGAAAAGAATGTGATATGATTGATCACTAATCACATGTCAAATAGAGTAACATGGGGTTAAATATCTTGCATGTGACTCACCGAGGCCTTTCAGCATCTTCTTCTCCATTTTCTGGTCTTTGGTCTTGTCTGGAACGGCCTCTTCCTCAACATCCTCAGCCTCAGCTGGCTGTCCGGTGACCTGATATGTGTTGATGATGTCTTCCAGCTGCTGACTCAGATCCTCAGTGAGGTCAGGGGTCACTTCAGCCTTGGTGTCACCATTGGTAGACTGGGAACAAGTCTCCATTCTGATGGAAATCTGCTGTTGAGTCAGTCAGAGATGACGGGATGAATCTGTTAGCTTTTAAATTGAACAATGGAGGCATTTAAATCACAGGTTTTGATTTAGATTAAATGTTGTTAGTGGTATAAGGGTGATTGTTTTATTATTATTTTACTTTGAAACGATTTTCAGAACTTGCAAGTAAATTCCAGAAACAATGTAAAAAATCAGCAATGAAATAAACAGAATTTGAACTAGAATAATTGTAATAGTGTTTTCATCTTTCATCTAAATTAGTGGTGGGCCGTTATCAGCGTTAACGCGCTGAGATAAAAAAAAATATCGCGGTGATTCTATTGACAAAGTTGGGTTGGAGTCTATACGGTGACTTTCACCTTTAGCGCGGATGTATAGCCGAATTACACTGTA